>JAUEJK010425121.1:0-14123 GCA_032274865.1 Eryngium alpinum
TAACTAGATTTTGTGTTTACACAAATCCAGAAAAATTGCATACATGTAATCCGTTTTAAAAGCTATCAGCATATTCAGTCTCGGTAGCATAAAATTTATCCAAAGTGCAGATTTGCATTTTTCTTGCTTCAATTTTTACTGTGCTCAATTGTTAGCAATTTAATTAACATGGAGGCACGAAACAAAAGAATGCTAACCATTGAACAAAAGAAGAAGTTTATTTAAAAAATTTAAGCAGAAACATAATTCTTCTTTTACATAAACATCAACCAATATCTTTCCGATGCTAGACACTTGCCTGATGACGGAAATGAGTAAAGTTTTTCAAAATATGGACATCAAGTATGACCAGAACACAGAATGAGTAGCAGAAACTACAATTGCAAAAAATTTCTATTCGTCCTCCCTGGCTAAGAACATTATACACACACAGAGAGAGATAAAACATACACGAGCTACAAGGTCAGCGTCGACGACCGGGATGCCGTGAGACTTGAAGAGATTAGAGACAGTACTCTTCCCTGATCCTATCCCTCCTGTCAATCCTACAACCCTCATAACTCTCTCTTTCCACTTTCAATTCTTCTTGCTTCAACCAAAGAATTTACAAATTCATAATCAGTATATACTAAAAAAAAAGATCCTAGAAGTGAAGTCTGGAATTTGTGCGATTAAAATATAAAGTAAGAACTTAGGTCCGGAATCATATTAGTCAGACTAGTTATCTACGTATACACGAGCATTTCAGTTAGTCTACAGATCAAAATATGACTAGTATGATTTTAATGTAAAAGCTTTTAACGGGCTACAGAAACTATGATTTCCACACGAATACATGTATATATAGATATAGTATAACTGAATTTTTTTTTTTAAAAAGTTGGACAACCAAACTTAACATACTATTAAGTAATCATAAAAACATAAACTTACAAAATTGCACCAGCCAACCAAGTTAAGGCGCGAGAAATCGTAACTGAACATTGATGAATCAAAGTAATTGGGTAGGTGTAAATAGTATGTGAAAACATGTTTGATAGTTAAATCTTTCACTATGTTAAGTAGCTTATCAAGGGCATATGTGTTAGCTTAAACTCCACTTATAAGCTGAAATAGGTACTTATTTCAGCTTATAAGTGGAATTTAAGCTAAAAATATCGTATCGGAAGCACACAAATCAGGAAACATTTAGAAGAGCTAATAATCGAAGCAATATATAACTATATGAATGAATTAAAAAAGCCTATCAAATTACAAGAGAGTAGGGCAAAATTTAAACAAATCAAAGGGAAACATAGGGCTTACCTGATCTTTGTATTCTTCTCGTTCCGATTCGATTGGTCCTTCCCCGAGTATTAATTAATTGAGCTCTGATGGGAAAAAAAGATCTTCTTTTCTCAACGTTTTCCTACTTCGTACCTGAACACAGGCGTAATTGGAGCCGACCCGAGTTCCAACAATTTTTTTGAGTACAATTTTATTCGGTCTCGTTTATAATATATTGTATTTTATAATAATTATTTAAATATAAATAAAATAAAACAATATTTTTTAATAAAATAAAAATTATATTTCAATAATTAATACATATAATTTAATTATAATTATATTTTTATTATTTTAAATTATACTTTTAATATAAAAATATAATTTTTTAGAAGAAAATATAAAAAATATTTAAAATATTATTATTATTTCAACCTCGATTTGACTCGAGAAGCTCGCGAGCAAGTAGCTCAACTCGAGTTCGTGACTAATCGAGTTCGAACAGTACATTTGAGCTCATATATAAAATTAAGCTCGTCTCGGCTCGTAAAAATAAGCTCTGAGCTCATTTATGAGGAGTTCGACTAGAATTACAGTCCTAATAATAAAGGGATAAAATTTAGAAATGTTGTAATTTTTTTATGATAAAGGATTGTGAAGAGATACACAGCAATGTCAACCTAGAATTCAAGCATGTTGGTTGATACCAAGAAGTCCCGCTGAAGTCCATGTGATAAGAATGCAAAGATTGAAAGCAAATTTCTATAAAACTGCTATAAGACCAGTACTATTCTTTGGAAAGAAATATTGACCTCCCAAAAGAGCTCATCTTAACAAAAACCGATGTTGTGGCCATACGAAAAAAAACTAGAATTAGAAATGAAGACATTAAGACTAATATCAAAGTAGCTCTAATAGAATAAAAAATACAAAAACATCGTTTTAATGTAATTTGGATATGTGAGATGTAAACATATAAGTACACCGGTTCGATGAGTGGAAACTTTAAATCTAACAATGCTCAAAAGTATGAAAGGATAACAAAAAAAGATGAAAGGAAGTTATATGCAACAATTTGGAGGGTAAACGATTGAACGCATACTTAATCGTAGACAAAAACCAATGCAAGTGAATGATTCATACAACATACCATACGTCATGTTAGCATACTCCAACTCTGTTGTGAAAAAGGTTTGGTTGTTGTTGTTGTAATTGTGTAGAAGATGATATGAGAAAGGAATAAGGAAAGAAATCTAGTTCAAATCCAAGGAAATAAATGGAGTGAAAGTTTAAAAGTACTTCACCAGAGTATAGTTCAAATTTCATTTTATTCCCCTTCATTCAGTTCCTTCCAAGTAAACCGCAGCGGTTTCATCTATATCTTTCAACCCTCTGTTAGTTCCTCATTATGCCAAGAGAAAGAAGTATGATAAATCAGGACCGATATCCAACCAAAGGGACATTTATGAAACAATTTCATTAGAAGACAGATAGAAGCAAGACCAGCAGTCCAGACGGAAAGCAATAAACTGATTATATTGTACTAATAATCTAACACACAGAACCTGCAATTTTATTACCGCAAGAATAAGCTAACATCTAAACTTATATGATGAACACAAAACCCACAATTGTATGTATGTCATGGAAATCTGTCTACCTAAACTTATACGATGAACCCTGAACAAGTCTCCAAAAAGAAGAGGTTTCTGCATGTACGACTGTTAATGGATGTGACAGCACTGCACCTTGTTCACCAGAAACTAATTTAAGTGCTGGATAGAGTAGGGGCAAGCATGAAGCATATACAGAAATACACCATGGCCTTCTAAAGTGTGGTTTGTAAGTCTTTGGAGGCATAGGTGGTTTTCATGGTGCACATTATTCATGTTACACTGCTATTTTTAAAAATTTACGAAAGAATAAAGAAAACAGTCGGTTCTGGACACATCATATACTGCATAGTCTGGATGTATAAGAGTTAATTTCTAATTAACACTTAGCAAATAATCTCACAAAAGTAAAGCCATAATCACTAATTGTTCTAAGCGTACATGATAAATGCAGGACGATGAGTTTTAATAATACAAGAATATATAACATGTCTCTCTCTATTTCATGAGATGACTATTTGCATTAATATAGTTTCATAATCATCTCAAACATAAGTTGGATTAGACTTAAACAATGAGAGCACTTGCATGTTTGTCTTATTGCCACCACAAGAAATTCGGATTCTGGTGGGTAATTTTGCAAAATGTATGTCAATAGTAAACAGATTCATTCTTATCACCAGCAGGTCTGTTCAGGGTTCTGAAATCCAAACTAACTAAAAACAAAGAGGACCTTTAGATGCTAAGAACAAACTTAGAAACCCCACTTGGGAGCTAAGAGACACATTCTTCAAACACAGAGCTCACAAACTATCTGCCCCAAGAGAGTTTAACTTTAAAACTGATGCATATACAAAGTTATTGGAAGGTTAATATACCTTCCAGCAGAATACCATCTCTTTGTTACTATATGTATAATGTGAAGTGGTACATTATTAATACTAGGGATTATGCCCGCTTCGCGAGGCATTTATAAGGTTGAAATTGGATTAAATTGTTTAATTATAAATTATTGATGCTAAATATATTTTTAAGTTAGATTTAATAAATTGTAATTTTGTTACAGATTGATGCATTTTGTTTTTGAAAGATTGAAGCTGTTAACACAGAAATGTCCATGCAATTCTAATTAGTTGGTATATGTAAGTATTTTATTGCAATAAGCAGTAGTGTTAATGTTGTCTGTTTATGAAAAATTGTAATGATGATCATAATTATATAATAATATCTGTATTTACTTTAGTTCTGATTCTTATAATATATTATTTATAATGTATAATTATTCCTTTTCTTTTAGGAGAAGAAATCAGTTTTTTTACTGTTAAGTACTTTCTCGGTAATTTTTATATGATATAAATTTTTGTGGGAATTATATAATTTTATTTTAATTTTATAGGATAATTTGTGATTTATAAAATATATATATATATATATTCTATTATATATAAAATTATTATTTATTATTCAATACTTATTTATATTTATCATTAAATATAAAATAATTTATCTTTAATTTTTTTAGTACTCTTATATTAACAAAGAAATTATAAACTTAATTAAATACAAACTAACGTACTCATAATTTAAATTAAGTAGAAAGTAATATTATACATAAATATAATGTATATATATTAGATATTAGAAATTACTTGTATAGATCAATTTTTTGCTTAATTGATAAAGATATTGTTGTATGATGTACTATTTGTTTTGTTTATCAAGCTGTTTGGCTGTAGCTTTTTGAAATGGTTGCAATTTGGAAGTGAAAAAAAATATTAAAAAGTAAATAAATTATTTTTTGCATTTCCTTCTTACTTCAGAAAATATATTAAGAAATAGACGGTTGAGTAAGTTACATGCAACTTATAATAGTTAAAGAATAAAAAATTAAAAAATATTAGAATAAAAAGATAATATTTAATTAATATATTATTATATCTTTTATTTTTTATATATCAAAAAATGAAATATTATTTTTGAGACGTTACTTAAGTAATTAACTTCATATTTATTAATTTATATTTCAAAATTATTATTTTTAATGATATTAACCCACATATAATTAATTAAATAATATTTTAAGATACTAAATAAAAATAACATTTAAATACATCCAATTAATGATTCGATTAATCATTCTGATTAATCACCGATTATACAATTAATCGTTAGGCGGCACCCTTACCGCCTACACCTGCTTATCGATTTTTAGAACCTTTCCAGTAAGTAATTAAATTTTATAAGAGAGAAGCAATTATAAATTGTACAAAGTGTTTGCCAAACGCCACCTATCTTTATATGTAATATTCTTGGTATTGGAGATTGCAAAACACCATTAAATATTTCACACTGTCCGAAGAGTTGACTTCTTTAAGTTTTTAATTTTTTCACTTTATTACAGTTTATAATTTATTGTTTCTATCTGTCAACTACTTACTTTACTTCTTCACCCTTTAATTTAAGCCCCTTTCCTCAGTTAGGGTTTTTCACTTCGCAGTTGAAATCCACCGAGTTCGAGAAATTGAGGAGGTAATTCTTCCAATTTCATATATTTTACTACTTTCAATTGGATATCTGTCAATACTTATACTTTTCTTTCCGTATCTGTTCTGTTTAACTGTTTGCAGTATTCTTACGGAATCTGTATTCTTATGTAATATAGTGTTTTCTTTCCCTAATTTTTTAATCGCAGTAGCATATCGTTCGAGCATGGATCTTTTGCGAACTGCTATTTTGAGCTTCTGTGTGAAGGTGTCTCCCTACATGTACTCTTCTCGGCAGATGGTAATTTTGAACCTTTCTTTGGATTTGATACTTTGTACTTCTTTTTAAAGCTTAAAAGTATGATCATTCACTACTCCTCTACATTAATAGGTAGATATTGAAGTATTAGATTTACTGGTTTATTTTAAGTATCTGAAGTTTTCAACTTTCTGATTTCGTAAATAATTTTGACATAGAAGCATATTTGATGAAATTTGTTCAGTTGTTGGAATGTATGCTTACGAACACCCTTTTCTAAAGTAAATATGATTAGTACATTTTGAGTTTAGCTATCTGGTCAATTACTATAGTGTTCATAATTTTGTTTATTGTATTTAAATAGATTTTGTTTAATAGGGTATATTTTCTCCTTTTTCCTATGATGAACTGTACTTGGATTTGTTTTAAAATAAATTCATTTCTATTGATTTAGTACATTCTCCAACCTTTGATCAAGACCTATCGTTGCCACATACCCGATGATGTTGAATTTGTTCTCCCAAACGGAGATGTGTTTGAGGGTCATTTTATATCCTCCAAAAATTGCTTTGTTGGTTTACGTTCCTTGTTGAGGCGTTACCGTGACAGCAATATCAGTGTCCTGCGTTTTAAGTATCGTGGTTCTGGTCAATTTTCTATTCTTATTTTTAACTCCGCTGCTGTTGAGATTGAGTATCCAGAGGATACTGTGGTTGTCCGTAGGACAGGTGTGGAAATTCGTAGAATCCCTGAACTGGAGTCTTATCGGTTTGTTGAGGGTTAGAATTCTTTCCTTCCTATCTATATCTAATTTTATACACATTATTCTCTGTTTCTAGCTTTTCCTCTCCGTTTTTAATATTATATGTATTTTTTTGTGTATTACAGTTTTTAGTATGGAGGATAATCTCAACATATCACTTTTCAATTTGACTGCTCGCGATACCAGTGTTGAGAAGCTATCTGTGTACATGCCTGAAAATATATGTCAGGAACTTGAAGATTGTGTGGTAAGATTAATTATAGTTTCTCATTAAGTGTATAATTTAGATGTATATATGTTTTTGTGACTGCACTTGTAATTGTTATTTACATATCCTTGTGTGAACTAATTGCTTTTTATTTAGGTTCTTGAGGAATTTGACGAACCAAATTCTGTTGATTTGGTTGATGGTTTGTCTCTGTATTTCCAAGTCGGGAGTAAATCCTGGAAAGTTGATGTTGAGAAAGATGGTGGGAAATGGTATTTTACTGGTGGTTGGCCTGAGTTTGCTAATGCGCTTAATGTTGGGCCAAGCGATACTTTGGTGCTCTGTGCTTCTTCAATCCCCTACTGCTATGAAGTTTGTCTCTATAGGGAATTTGCAACTGTTCCGACACGTCTTGAAAAAGGTTATTATGTTTGTATTTAAATTTTTAATTTTCCGCTATTTATTATACTACATATGACTGCTGATATAATTAATGTTTTATTTGTTTTAGGCTTGGATGTTCCTGGCCATTTTATAAAGATTGTGACTGAAGAGTTTATCCAGAAAGGCGAAGTGGTTAGTGAATACAGTTAAAAATATATATCTTTCTCTGTTTATATTTTCTGATTCTGTGTTTGTCAAACTAATATTATATATGTTATGTTTCTTAGGTTGTGCCTTTACTGTTTGTTGGTAAATATGAGCATGAGTTTGAGAATGAGTTGATTGTTATTTCTCCTCCTGGTGTGCTTTACTCGGCGGTTTACCTGAAGAATCCTTGCAGAATTGGTGGTCTTCTGGACTTTGCTGGTGACAACTACATCAAAGCGGGGTATATTCTTGTATTTTCAAGGAGATCAAAATCTCAAATTTCTATCTCAGTTTTTGATGAAAAGATGGTTCATATCAACTTCTAATTTCGGATAATTATCTTCAGTTATTATGTATTACTTATTTAACTTCGTATTTTAAGAATTGTGAAATGTGTCAAAACTCTATTAATGCTTGTGTAAGGGAATATGTTCAACTTTGGATATTTGAAATGTCAAATGAAGTATGTCTCTGCTATTCAATTTTTCTTTGTATTATATATTGCTCAAAAATTTCTATTTATTGGTTGGTTAAGTGTGACACAAAGAAATAGTTACATAATTTTGACAGCAGTAACTCTAATTTCTGATATGCAGGGTATGTTTCGTCTTTTGTTGGTTAAGGTCATAGAAATTATGAAATACAGTTGTATCTTATTCCATGATTTATGAAGCATTTGGAATAGTTGGTTAATTTAATAGTTTTGATCTAAAACAGGGAATGTTGGACAGTTATATTTCAATAATACGATTGTTACTTATACATGTTTTCGTAGATGTTTATGTAGGTTATTTATGCGGATTATAAAATATGATTGTTTATAAACAAATTAAATATATGTTTGTTTAGCTTTCAAACATAAGTAGCATGTCAACACAATTTTCTTGTTTATTCAATAATAGCCATTTTCAAATCCACGCAAATACATTTGATTTCTTATGTATCTTCTGTGATTTTTGTATAATTCTTTTCATAATTTTCCCTAAGTACATCCAAATTCTTGTTAATCTGTTTCATATATTCGTCAATGTAAGCACATCCTCCGTCTTCAAGTATCGTCTGATTTGCTAATTTTAAATCTGTTACGGCATTATAAATTGCCTGATTCGTGTACCCCTGAAATATCTTGTTCTACTTTTTCAATGCATTCCAACATTATGTTTGGTTGAATTTCTGTAGTTTGGGTGCCTATATTGACTCTTCGGCTGCAAAATTTTATAGGATTAGGTCTTTTAGAGTACTATATTATGTATATAAAGGATGCTATTTAAGACTTCATATGTATTATACATGTATTATGTATATTTATATGTTTGAATGTGCAATGATTAATATATAAGAATTATATAAGAGATAGATGTCTAACCTTGTGTTCTCCGAGTTCATCTTCTCTGCTTTGTTTGTGGTTGTAAATGAAGGTTTTGGTTTGAAATTATATATATGAGATAGATGTAGGTTGGAATGGAGTTTTAAAAATACTTATAGAACATATATTCTGTGATGTATACAAAATAATTAGTTACATACTCTTAGTTTTTGACTGATATTATTATTTTTAATCAATAAGCTAGCGTGATGTCTTCTCTTAATTTATGGTCATGTCAGTGTTGTTATTTTTCTAGTCTTTGGTCTTATACTTTCATTAATGAAAGTACTTTTTTGTTGCTCTGAATATGAATGCTCTATTTATTTATTTGACCAACTTTTTATTTGTGAATAAGATTGTTGCATCATTAACTACATATATACTGTAACTTAGTATTATACAAATTGTTTGTTCTTGTTCCATTTCTGCAGACTGTTTTATGTTCTGAAATTCATATCTCTTACCACAGAAATGGAGCTTTCCGATAATAGGCCATCTGTTTTTATTTTTACTGTTACACCAGCTTCTTTAAGACAACCATTCCTGGTAAGCACTATGTAGTTTTTCTATTATTTATATATTCATTATTTGGCAATTTGAAATTGAGTTTGTATATATATATATATATATATATATAAATGTTATTGATGGATATTTTCTTATACTTTGGTTGTAGTACCTTCCTCAATCTTTTCTTACCAATCTTGGTAAAGAATTATGTTCGAGATGTCTCATTTATGTTACAAATGGCGATACTTTTGAAGTTCTATACAGAGAAGAGAAGTCTGGTTTTATTTGTTTGAAATCCATTGTTGATAGATATTCAACCACTTCTTATTGTTTTCTTATCTTTGAGTATCTTGGCAACTCTGATTTCTCTATGAAGATCTTCTCTGCTTTTGGTATCGAGGTCCGTTACCCTGTTGTTCCTGTGCGGCACTCTCTGATTTACGAAGGCTTTGAAATTCTTCGACAGTTGAATCGTCTTGATCCTGGTAATTGATTTTGTCCAATATTTGATGCATTGCCATATTGGGTTTTAATGAAATATCATATGTTTTATATAGTTTATAGAAATCACTCTCTTATGGAAGATATTGAGTATGAGCTATTCAGATTCAACTGTTTGAGAACTGGTAACGTTGCAATGGAGATTATTTTGTCGAAACAGGAACATTTGGATAGTCGGATAGGAATTGTAAGTATATATAGCAGTTGTTCATCTGTTCCATTTCTGTTTTATTGGTCATTTATTTATAATTTATTGCTGAAATTTACATATTTTGGTAGATGTTTGATCCACTGTATGTAGAATTGACGGATAGATGGGAACATGATCGTTCTATTACACTTCAGCTTGGGCACCGTTTATGGAGTGTAAAAATTTTTCGCGATTCTAGTGGTTGTTATGTAAGAGATGGTTGGGATGTGATCGTGAATTCAATTGGTTTAGATTTAGGTGATGTTTTGTACTTTAATTTGGATCGTACTATGTTGAAGATTCGCTTGACTGTTTTTAAAGCAATCCATCTTGTTGCAAATAATTTTGGTATGTAATTTTGTGTATAGTATATATGTATTCTAAATTGTCCAATATTTCTAAATGTTATATTGTTTTAGGTAATTTCTGGGGCCGTTGCTTTGTTCTCTTTGCTACTCATTGGTGTATTGGGGAAGGCGAAATTGTAAGTTATCCTAATACACTTAGTTTGTTATTCTTGTTTCTTGGCTTCTGTTTCAGTAGTAACCAAGAATTCATTTTTGGTTTTCAGCATCTTCCGAAGGTTTTCGTAAATGTTTTTGAAAACGAAATCAGTCAAAGTGTCTCACTTGCACATATTGGTGGAACAGTATGTCAACCACAATATAGAAGTAGCTCGAACTCGTTGACCGGCCTGAGAAGCTTCCTTCACAGTATTGGTTCAGTTGTTGGTGACTTATTTATGTTGAATTATAAACACAATGGATTGTTTGAGTTGTCCATTGTTCGAGCTGGAACACCTGAATTTATAGTTGGTTAATTTTGTTTTGAGCTATGTATTATGAAAATTTTATTATTAGTGCAGATGTTGTAATTTGTTATTATTCGAGGATAATTTTCTAATTTGTATTAATTTACACTTTTTGTTTATTTAAATTTTTGTGGATATTGAGGAATATGAGTTACTTTATTGTGCTTTTGTCACTTTTATATACATGTGCTTATATTTTCAATCTACTCTATTTATTTAGATATTCGTAGTATAAACTTTGTTTGAGTATAATCAAGAGATGCATCAAATTTACTTTTTGAAAAGTATGATATACTATTTGAATATAGTAAAAGGAGATGTTATTTTGTTCCAGTATGAAGGAAAATGTATATTTCATATTTTTAATCTTACATTTGATGTTAATTTTAATGTTATGATTTTTTTTAAATAAGGTATCATTTTTTAAATTGCTGAATGAATTGAAATGTAGCTGGAGTAATTGAATAGAACACAGGTAGCCGTAATTTTTTAGTTACAAAATAGGAATACAATTAGTCATCTTCTTCGTAATCTTCTTGCACATCTACAATGTTTTTTCCTTTCGATCGCGATGCCGTCTTTTTTTGAGTTGACAATTCTGGACTTGTTAGCTGCAATTCAGTTAGTACGTCTAAATTTGATGTAGAATTTGAACTCATTCCAACCTGAATTGACACAATTATATGAATACATATATAAAATTAAATAACATTATGGATGATAATTAACACATTACTGTCATATACCTCATGATTTTTTGACATTGTACTTCTTGATACATCCACGAAACTGCTTGATTTCATATCTTGCAGACCAAATTTATGTCCCACCATAACATCCTTTGCTGTAAAAACATTGCTTCCTCTTTTGACGTTCGCTTCGGAGACCTCAAGCAGTACTGTAAGCTCTTTGTTTACAACATTTTCCAGCTCATCTGGGATTGGAATTTGCTCCGACTCCTGTTAGAAAACTTACATTATGTAATACAGGTGTAAATCTTGATGTAAGTATAATTTTTAATTAAAGCAGAGATCTGATTATTATACCTCTGAATTGCCTTGAATATAGTCTTCAACGATTTTTCCAGTCAGTAGTTGAACTTCACGATTTGCAAAAATAATACCTATGCCACAATGGTCATCATAGCACAGTGTAGAGACTCTAAATCTGCAGTTTGTCATTATGTGAGTAAGATTTCTGTATGAGTAGTTTGAAAAGGTTGAAATTTGCGGATATTAGGTAAAGATGCTTACTTCTTAGCAGGGTATGGAACCATTCTTACACATATATCACATCTGAAAGTCCCTTCTTTAAAATATACATCATTTTGACAGGAACTACATTCTTGGTAGTACCAGCTGTTATCGGTCTCAATCTTCCCAACCGTTACCATTACTATAACATGTTTCTGTATAGTTAAATTTGTCAATATTTTATGTTATATGATAATGGGAATTATACATTTATATATACATATATATATATATATATATATATATATATATATATAAATATAGAAATAACCGCTATATTGTCATTTGTCAGATTAGTTAAATCTGCCAAATTGAATATCTTATCAAGGATCACTGATCTCCTACATATATGTCTCTGTGTGAAGGATGGTTCATCAATTCTGTTCCGTTTTCTCAGAAAACATGATTTAGAAAGTTTCTATCTAAACTAAAAGGTTATATATAAAGTAATTATTTGGTTTTACCTGCTTCTTATCTCATTGACTGCGTGATGATTTTCATTGATGAAATAACGTGTAGCAGCAGTATCGATTAGCATTGGCAGACCTGACAATATGTTATGATATTAGATAACATATCCTATTATCAAATTTTGCATTCAACAACATTTATATACCTTTGAATGGAGCAATCTTAGCACTTGCAATTATCAGAATTACCGGTCTTTCTGTTATTTCTTCCATTGCGAGGCTGAATCTTTCTCCAAAATCTTCCCAGAAAGTTACACTTACATTGGAGCTGTTTAGAAGGCATTTACTGACCGATAGTGATAGTACATTACATTTGAATATAAAATAGGTACTTTGACAGGGTTGATGGGTCAATAAAAATTACCTTCCATCGGTGAGGACAAATCTACAGTCTTTTGTTGGTTTACCAGCTCTGTTTATATATCTCCTTAGTGGTTGATAGTCCTCGACAACACCAATGACATCTACATAATATTAATGCACGTTAATGATATTACATAGGATATAAATCATGTTTTTAGTTCGTAATATTATACATACCTATGCAAAACCTTTGTTGGTTGGGTATGTGTTGAATCTCTCCAATGTCAAAAAAATCGAATGCATTGGTTTCAATGAGATAGTTTGGCACATCCAGTTCTTTGACCCTTGTATATTTTGTGAATTCTATTTTTTTCTCCGATTGTATACAAATGAAACGATCATTGTCACGATAGTCTTTCACCATAAAGTTTGAGATGGTGTAGATATGTCCTTCAGTTAGAATCTGCTCAAACTTTTCTTCGTAATCTTCAGGAATGTAACAATGTGTACGAACATTCTACATTTACGCAAGAAATGTAATTTGTAAAGTTAAATATATTTCAGTGGTTATGTATGTATTTGAAGACATAAGTTAAAGATAAAATTACTTCTAACCTTGTCATCCAGTACCAATATATTGAGCCCCTTTACAAAAGCTCCTCCTGTTGTCAGATTTCTCCACGTTCGTAGAAGCCTAACCTTTATATTCCAGTTGTAACTTCCTTTTCTTAAGTTTGAAAGGCATGTTATCTTTGGTGCTGACATTTTTTCGTTTTCTTTTTGTTGAGAAACAGTTGCGCTTGTTTTAAGATTCTAGTATGAAATGGTTGTAATAGGTAGTCTTTGAAGTTGTATTACATTTGTACAGGTAGGTAGTTGAGGTATCCTTTAATTCGTTATAAATTAGAAGTGGATATAAGTCATATCCAATTTAAATTAAGTTCTGTACTTCTCTAAATTTATAAATTAAGTAACAGTTGAAACAGGTTTGGGCAATGTTATGAAGTTCTTATTTCTGGTGAAAGCTGATAATGTTATGTAGTATACATATGACATTTGAAAGTAATAGTAAAATAATAGTTTCATAATGCATCTTCATATTAAATATTTATTTGAGAACACAATCAGTTGTCTACATTGTTTACATCCACACATGTCCAGACGAAGGAATCTCCTGTGAGATTGTGAGCCTTAGTTAAAATTGTAAAACTTAGTTTCTTTCCTTCCATTGCTTCAAAGAGATCTATTGTTTCCTGACAGGGTCCTTTCTGCAAGGATATAGATATTTATTAGAACTTTTTTTAAAACTTATGAAGTAGTTGATCTTAATATGCAACATTTAGTTAAATTACCTCGAATGAAAAGGTAGGAACATATTTCTTTAGGAAGCGATAAATCAACTTGTGTGGTAGTATAATCGGAAGGAAATGGGTAGGATCTTGTATATAAGCAAGAACTTTATACCTATTTAATTTGGCATCCAGTTTTGTTAAGAGCAAAATATATGGCAAAAGATTGGTATTCTTCTCTCTATGT
>JAUEJK010425225.1:0-14121 GCA_032274865.1 Eryngium alpinum
TTAAATAATTAAAAATAATATACATGAATTAATATAACATATATAAAAAGCTCTTAAATTAATAAATAAATAAAAGTTTCATGGGACAACTGATTTTGTTATTGGAGAGAAATGGACAACTTTTACTATAAAGACAGTTGATACTTATGTGGCACATGAATTAGTCAAAAGTAAAAGAGAGTTGTCCTGCATCATTGCGGTTGCTCTTAGAGCCATGTTATTAGAGCATTTCGGACAAGGGTGCCAAAGAAGTGCCTAAAAAGAGTGTTAAAATTTAGCACTTTTAAATTGTATATAGTTTATCTATTTATATTTATTATCTGATTTATTTATTAAAAGATATTATACATGTTAAATCGTATATAATAATTTAGAGTACTTAACTGTTGAAGTATTTTTATTTGAAGTATTTTTATATTGAAAGGTGACAGAATATGATATGGATAAAAGAGAAATAATAAAAAATTATATAATGATGCAGTGGTTAGAGAGAGAAAGGGAGAGACGGAGAGAAATTCAAAATCCAAAATTCAAATCGATTGGTAGAGATTCTGTTGATGAATCCAAAACGAGAATTACAGCCAAGGAAGTACTTCAATAAGATTTGGCAACAAATTAATAGAACAAAAGATATTGTTTATAACAATAAAGAAGAGGGGGGGATGGAAGTTTCACGGAGTACGGAAAAATTAAGTAGTTCAGAGAAATAAAATGATGATCAGTAATAATGCGTTAACTTCTAAGTACTCTATTTTTGTTAGTAATGTTCCAAATCATACTTCCCCTAAAGAATTTTGGCAACTTTTCAAAAATTAAGATCTATTGTTAGATATTACTTTACCCAAGAAAAGAGATACATTTGACAAAAAAATTGCATTTGTCATTATTCGAAAACTTGATCAAGCTTTGAAATTGATGCAGTTCATAAATGGAACATCTTTTAAAGGTAATATTCGAAGTTTAAAATCATTTAAAAGGGATGATCATTGGCATGTTTGCACACACCTAAAATCACTGGTCTCTGCTTGTTCACACATTATTGGTAGCCAAAATCATGTTAGTAAAGGGGTGCAGTTGGAAAGAGTAAAGAAGACTGATGTGGAAGCGCTTGATTATGACAAAAATGAATTTTTGAACAAAGAAGCAATGTCTGAAGATTAGCTAAGACTGGATATAGATGAATCTTTTAAATCATCTTTGGAAAATAGTATCATTTTTTCGTCCTTCGATCCATTGTCTTCTTATCAAATTGAAGAATTTCTGAAAATTCAAGGTGTCTGTTCTATCAGACTTAGAAGTTTTGATCCAAATAAGCTCCTTCTTAGTTTTGTTGATAAGGAAAATCAAGAACTTTTAAAATCAAATAATTGGGGTGTTCTCAAAGAGAATTTTTTAAAAATTATAGAAATCGATCCAGCAGACATTATTCCAGAAAGAGTAGTATTGGTAGAATGTAGATATGTCCCTTTAGCAGTATGCAGTGCTAATAATTTGCGAAAGATTGCAGCAAAATTGGGCAAACTAGCAGATTACCACAATCCTCTGCTTAAAAGTAAAATTTATCTAATAAGGTTATCAATAGTCACTGGAGTGCTTCAGAATATCAAAGATACTTAAATATTGGTCATTGGAGGTTCAAGTTTCACACTTCACTTCAAAGACATTGAAGGAACTTATATCTCTCAAAATTCAGAAGTTCGAAGTGAGCAAATCGAGTACGTCGAAATTGAGAAAGAATTCGATAAGGAAAGTGGAATTGTTCCTGAAATTTCAGCAGTTGGCCTTCCCTATTTTGAAGAGGACTATAAAAAAGTCGATAATTACTTTCAAGGGCCTTCAACAATATTGGAAGTTGATGAGAAAAAAAATTGTTGTACTCCTTCAGAATGTAAGAATCAAAGAACTTCACACATGATTGAGTATAATCGGGAACATCCAGAAGAAGTCAATGCATCTAAATGGATTTCTCAAGTACCCAACTATTTAGATCAACATTCTCAGTAGACAGGAAAGGCGAAGATCCAACTCCTAAAGGAAAAGGTAGCTTTGCTCAGCTTGACAAAATATGGAAGGATTTGGCTAAGAAAACTTCAAATCACCAAATTGCTGATGAAAATGCATATTCAGATATCACTTTGTCCAAGTGTGAAGGAAAATCAAAAGGTTTCAAATTTGGTAACAATTGTCTCAATATAAAAGGAAAAGGTAGACTGGAGGTGCAAAAAGAAAAACAACTTGCAGAGGCTTTCTTCAAAAAAATTCATAAAATATTTATGATTCAAATTTTCGAGCAGACTTACCAAGCGAAGATGCTATATTTTTTGCGGTGGCAGGCTCATACTTGGGTGTTTTTCCAGCTTTGATCAAGAGTTGATCTGAATTATTAGAACCACTTTTGAGGAGTTAAGAAGGTTGTCATAGGCTTGATTAGTGGAGGTCCTGATCAGATTTTTTAGAAAGTATGTTTTAGTTGTTTGTTCTATATCAGTGGTTTTGAAGTGAATGACTTTTAATAATGAAAGGTTGATGGATTCATTGGAAGTTTCGGGAAGTTGATGAAAAGTGATAGAAAAAATTACTGATGATGTTAAAGATTGTTTTGGTGGAAATTTCTGATTTTGGTTCTAAGGTGGTGCTTATTCAAGAAAGAGAAATTCAATGCAGTAGGATTTAAGGCTACTTCTAATCATTTTAGTAGTGGGTTGTCAATAAGAGGTGAAAGAGGAAAGAGTGATAAGGTTTTAGAATGAAAGAGCGAAAATTTAGTTGAGTGTATTTCAAAAGTTGGTGCTTCTAGCGTGTCTGGAGGTGCGCTATTGCTAATAGTGGATCAGATTGTTTTGGTGCAAGTGGTGACACCCTCATTTTTTATGTTAGTTCTGATCAAGAGATTTTATGTTCATTTCAAAATGTTCGAGGAATTGAAAGAGGTGCAATTGTAAAAAAATTGGGGTTGTTTTTGCTGAGGACAGTCTAATGGAAGTGCAGAATCATTTTGATAATGATAATCAGTCCTCGTACAGACCGATAGGATTGATTGTCTAAGTTAAGATCAGTACTTTAACAACACTTGGTATATCGTTCTATACTATGAAGATCTCATTAAGAATGTGACTGATACTCTAATCTTTAAGCCTATGGAAAAGTCGCCTATATTCTTAAGGATGGTAGGTTTGGTTGTTGCAATGGTGTGCAGTGTTATCATTTGCTCATTCTGTCTTCAACATCTAAACAACAACACCAAGTCGAAATTTGTAAATTTCAGAGTTGTTATGAGGCCTTGCCACGATTACAAGTTCAATCACTATAGACTTTCTGTTCTTGACTTTCCCCAAATCCAGAACTTTCTGCAGGGCGGAGTGTGCTTGTAATCCTGTAAGATTATTTGTAAATTTATCGATGCAGATATTTGGAAGTGGATGGTTTGAGACACTTTTAAATAGTCATTCTAATGTAAGTTCCAATGGCGAGATATTCTATGCTAAGGAAAGGAGGGATAATGTTTCCACAATTGTGAAAACTGTGAATAGAGTATACAATTTGGATTGGTTTTCTAGTGCTTCCAAGAATCAGTGCACATTGCCATTGGCTTCAAGTGGATGCTAAATCAGGGACTGATGGAGAATCATAAAGAAATTGTGGAGTACTTCAATAACCGAGATGTTTATGCAATACTTCTTTTCCGAAGGAATACTCTGCGTCGAACGGTCTCAGGGGTGTATTCAATTGAGAGTCTGTAGGATTTTTTTGGATTTAAAAAGTCTACGGGTATTCAATTAGGATTTTGTAAAGTCTTTCAAAATCCGGATGTATTCAAATATGATTTTAAAAAATCTTTAAAAATCTGGAGGTATTCAATTAGGATTGTAAAAAGTCTTTTAAAATATGTAGGTATTCAATTACTAACAGATTTTGAAGGATTTTAAAAAATAATTGATTCTCATGGATTTTGAAGGATTCTTATATATAAAAAATTCAAACAGAAATCCATCAGAAATCTGAGAGATTTCGTTAGACTCTTTGCAATTCTATGAAAAACTTCGCTTAAATCTTCATAACTCTATATAGACTTCAATTCCATTATAATCTATAGATTTTTTATAATCAATTTAAAATCCGACAGACTCTATAGAGTTCGACTCAATATTTGCAAATTCATATGATCGGCATGCTAAGTTATTGAATGGTACCCGTAAGTCTCATGTGCACTCGTTTGACGAGGCTGACACATTTTCAAGGTAAAGACCAACCATCATTTCAACATCTTTAACGACAAGTAGATGGGTTGGCTATGGTTTAAGAAATGTTTAGATTATATTCTGTCCTTTATTGTGGCTTTGTTCCTGGGTTTGTAAGGATTGTTTTTTAATAAAATTTCATACTTATTAAAAAAAAAGAAAAAAAAAAGAAAAGGAAAAAAATAATATTTATATAGAATTAATAAATTTTAGCACCTAAAAGAGTACCTCTATTGGAGATGCTAAGATGCTCTTAGCAACCTTTGTTTATTATATATTCTTTTTATTTTAACTTTAATTATATTTATTTGATAAATTTTATCTATTTAAATAATATTCTGTTATAATTTTATTAAATATTAAAATTTTATATTCTATATTTCTATTTAATATTTTTTGTATCAAGGAATATAAAATTAATTCTTTTTCCAATAAAATTAGTAAATAGTTTTTACTATGACGAAAGTCTCATCAGATAGTGACACATTTCATACTGACACGTTAATTACTTGTTTCTGTGGATAAGTAAAAAAATAAGAAAAATGAATGTTAAATAGCTAAAATAATTTATTCAAAACTTATAATAAAATCTAAATCTAATGAAGCATATTTTATATTTAGAGATTTTCTAATAACTTAAAAAGAATAATGATTTTATTTAGATTTGTGATGAATTTATATTTACGTATTATATCTGGGACAGGTTTTGAGAAATTTTTTCAAATAATTTAGAAAAAAATATAATAAAAATAAAGAATTGTATATTAATAATTATCTTTAACATTAAAAGGTAGATTTTTTTGGGCCAAACCCATCGAAATTTAAAAGATAAAAAAAACAGGCCCATAACACAGCCTTTCAATAAACCAACTAAACAAAACAAGACTTCATCACCCATTCTCCATGCAAAAACATTCCATAATAAGATCTTTATCCCTCCTAGTGCTGCTTTCAACCCTGGTTCTGAGCACATACGTGGGTCGCCGATGAATAAAACTAATCTTGAGTCATAGATTCAATAGTAATCTACCGTTAGCTAATATAAGCAATTTAAAGATATTTAGGTAATAGATTATATACAGTGCACACTTTTAGCATATCTCTTGGTAAGCTTAGTGGTAAGGCATGCATGTATACTTTTCTCTGATGAGGGTTTGAACCTCTTGTTAAACTATTTTGTCTTTTGTGTGGGGGAGAAGACTTGAACTCAGGTCATTTGTATTCGAACTTCTTGCTGAACTATTTTGTCTTTTGTGTGGGGGAGAAGACTTGAACTTAGGTCATTTGTAATTAAAATTTTGAGGCTGAGCTGTTTGCAGCTGTACTACTACTTTATGTTGAAAAATACATAGAACTTTTAAGTTCAAAATTTCTACTTTATGTTGAAAAATATATAAAACTTTTAAGTTCAAAAAGTCATTTGTAATCAAAATTTTGAGGCTGAGCTGTTTGCCGCTGTACTACTACTTTATGTTGAAAAATATATAGAACTTTTAAGTTCAAAATTTTGCCCCCTTTCTTAAGAATCCTAGATCCGCCACTGCCTGTAAGCTCAATAAATAAATAAGGATCAAATCATTGTATATCAATAAAATAATAATATTGTAATGTTTTAGGCATTTCACATGTATAATTGCGTTGCTACACTTTTGTGCAAATGAAGACCAAAGTTTTATTTTTAGTTAAATAAGTACACTTGTCATTAAAAAATTAAAGATGCGGTGAAAGCTTAGCATACAGTTTTAGAAGTTGCAGTGTCATCACCATAATGCACTATATGACCAAACACTGTAATGATAGCTGAGATCAAGTTAACTAAATTACAGAAAATGAAAATGATAGTTAACTTTTTCTGTTAGCTTGGAGATAAAGATACAATTAAGGAGCACTGATATCTATAAGAAGATCAACAAAGCTGGAGTAGTCATCAAGTTCAGAAGTGTTAAACATAAAAGAAGCTCAAATAAACATGCAGAAGGGGGTGTTGAATGCAAGTTTAACAATTACAACAAATTAATACTTCATTCAAATAACTGTAGTGAAACTGGACGTAATATGAGTATGAACAAAAACTCAACATGAATAAACAATGAGAATATAAAGGTTTATCAACAGTATTAGTATATTGAAGAAAGTGGATTTAACCTATCCCAAAGGCTATAAATCTCCAATAACCGGAGCTTCAAAGTTCCACACTCAGTTTACAAGATAATACTCTCGAACTTTCTGAATGCAAAACTTATAAAAAAAGAAATCACTTAGAAACTATTCATAGCTACAGAATTTTTCTAAATTGGAGGGGAGACAACAAAGCAGCAGAAGTTGTTTCTTTCCAAATCTGGCAACTGACCACTTCTGTTTGCTTCCATTGACTCCTATGGCCCCAAACAAAAAACACCTTCCACTTTATTTTACTATACTAGGCTTAATGATCTCCAAATCTGTCATTCAACATATCTGTAGGTATTTTATCCCCAAGTTAAGCATGAAGCTTCCTTCCTTTTTCCTTGCAAGATCTTCAGTAAACTTAGCTTTTTGTCATGTTGCTGTTTTTGTCTTGTAGTGCATCCTGAGCAAAGAACTGCACGCAATCCAGAAACTGCAAGTTAGGCTCTCACTACACATGCAGTTTCTTATGACAAGCCTAACTGTATGACTAATGAAAAAAATAAAACCTTTACTGTCCCCCGGTATAATGATTATTAAAGGTGTAACAACCAAGTGATATATACGGGGTGTCTAAATCACTGCAGTATTGACATGCAGTGAAATGACCCTCAGTTATTATGTAAAGTGTACAAATGTGCAATATAATACCCTAAATAACGTGAAACGGGCTACATAGTACTGGAAATCGCTAGAAATAAAGTAAGAACTGAAAAGTCACATCATATGAAGTAGCTCGGTTCAAGATCCTTTCCATACGCTTAAGCGTGCCTTTCTGGATCGCAAAAGTCGATAACTGTAACTATACAAGTATACTATGTGCAGTGTTTTTGCACATCATCCTTTGATTTTTCTGAAAATCTCCCCCTAAGTATGTTTTGTGAAACAATGCTTTCCTACAGGAAACCAAAAGATGATGCCACAACCAAATAATAAAAAATAAAAGAATTTCTACGTAACAAACACATGCCTTTGAAAAATTAAAATCTTCAACTTCTTCATAATTTTCAACACAATTGTTGTTCTACAATATTTAACTCATCCTCCATCCTTACAATAATTTAAAAAACATTGTACAAGCATAAAAGCTAAAGTATAGATGCAGTGAATATAAGACTGTACAAAATTTAAATGTACCTGACCTGAGGCTCTAAGCCTTTGAGATCATTTGATGTAGTAAAAAAAGAAATTGCATCATCAAAATAAGTCTCTAAGACTTATATTTTGTGACATATGAATCCCAACTTTCTGTGCTCTTCTTTTTCTCTCCCTCATTTAAAGCTACACTTACATAGCCCACACTAACTCCAGATTTGTCATTTGGATGCCTTTGGTTCTCTTAGAGTGAATTTACATTTCGTGCTATCGCAGGTTTTCCTTGGGGTTCCCTTTCTACCATATTCAATTTAGCTGCTACCATTATCTTCATTTGGTAGGACTCCTTGGTCTTTAAAGTAGACTGAATTCTGATCTGATCCTTGTGATTTTGAGCAGAGAGAACATCCTTTTCCTCAAGCCATTAAATTATCTTGTGCACACCTGTGGAAGTAGTGAAAGTAATGATCCATTTATTTTTTATTAATACTTATCTTCTAAAGGTTTTCTTAACCACCTTTTCAGTTATTTCCTTTATTAGATCCATGATTTTGTTTTTGAAAGTATTGGAAACTGGGGGTTTTTCATTGATGATTAGCATGAGGAATTGGATATCTTTGGTACTCTTATGCACAAACTAGCTCAGATCCTTGAGCTCAGTTGATCCTTATCTAGTTGTATAGACAACAATTAATCTCCCCTTGAGTTAACTGAACCTTTAATGGAGACAACTGACTTCATGAACCTCGCTTCAAGCTACTCCTTGGAGATTACCGGTTGCTGAGATTGAGAATTTTTTTTTAGCTTTGGTTGCAAGCTTTGATGATAAGAGGACGTAGTGATTCGGCTTGGGGCGGATACAATGATTTAAGTTGAAGAGGTTGCAATGACTTGAGGCTGAGAAACTGCAACTGATAGAGCATCAACTTAAGCAATATTAGAGGTTGAATCAGCTTGAGCATTATAAGAGGCTGGATTAGCAGATCCTGAGTCAGACACCTGAGGAGTTACAGTTTTTCTAAATGACTTGATACTTTCAGCTGCCTCCTTTAGAGCTTTCTCAATCTCAGCCTTTTTTCCTCCTTTATAGCCTCTCTTCTTTTGTCCAAAGCTTTAGTATCTACCTCAATTTCATCTTCAACTCCCAAAGCTACTTCTTGTTCCATTATGAGCAAGATGGCCAAAGTACTTTTCTGTTCAACCTTATGCATCTCCCATCTTTCCTACTCAAACTCATCATTCAATTATTGAGCAAGAATGGAAGCATCATGTATCTGCTTCTATTTTGATGAGAGAAGGCTTGTATCAACTTGCAGCTTTTAAGCTTTTCAGCTTAGAATCTTGCAGTTCTTTGGCTTTGTAGCAGATTTTGCAGTTCTTTTCCTTGAGAATGTGCCTTGGGCTGCTTTTCAGATTTTTTCTACAACTGAAACGTAGGAGAGAATGATGTCCTTCTTAACTCCATATTTCTTTTGAATAAATCTCTGTGTATGAGCACCAGAGGGCATATTTTCCATATCTGCTCCTTCAAAGTTGACTCTATTGGAACTATGCCCTTAACTCTGCATCCAGCATAAAGAATTGCATCATTGAGGTTTGTTAATTTTACCAGTTTTCTTAAAAAATCGTCTAGAATTTTGTTTAAATTTTTTCCGTGTTTTCTATTTCTTAGAAAATTGTTAAAACTTTAAAAAATATGCTCAATAGTTTATATTTTGTTTTCTAGTTAATTTATACTAGATTTTGGAAACCGTGTTTTCCATTTATATGGGAAACTATAGAAAACAAGGTAGAGTTGTTTCCCATAGCTTTTTTAAAATATAGTTATAATTTAGAAAACTATATAAAATCGTGTTTTTTAATTTTTTGGGTTTACTGTTTATAAAAAACTAATTTGATTGTGTTTTCACTTTTCCCCTATTTTTTAAGAAATTTTTCTTGGAAAACTGGTGAAGTGAACACACCCTTAGTTTTTTTAGATTTTTCATCTTTATCACTCATGGGCTCTATTTTAGGAGCTTCCTTTTTTGAACCTTCATTGCCAGCACCTTATTTTCTCCACCAAGAGCATCCTTATGACCTCCATTGCCACAAGCAGCATCTCCATCCTTGTCCTTATCACTCTTCTTCCCTTTTTTACATCATCTTTACAATGAGCGTGGGAAGAAGATGACAGAGCTGATAAGAGAAGATTTTTGACTTCAGATTTCTTAGCTTTTACCTCATTAACTTGAGAAATTTCAGACTTGATGAGCTGGATGTCCAGTTCAACTATTTGCATCCCAGTACCTATGAACATTTGATGTTGAAAGGACTGTTTTATAGTTTTCTTCAAAGTCTCAAAATGATTCCAGTTTGAACTAGAGACATCCCCTTGGTTTAACATTCATCCCAAGTTGTCATGGATTTCCTGCTTGGTAGCTGCTAATGATGCAATGAAACTTCTTTGGAGCATAGTGTTTTAACTTGTCGGAGCAGCATCTACGTTTTCCTTAATCAAAGACTTAAAGACTGTAAATACTAGTGACCATGTCTGATGTTAACAACCTGACTTTTACTGTTCCTTAATAAAAAATCTAGATCCACTAGAGTACACTTGGATATGTAATTGTATTCTTATTTGTTTCTTTCGGTCTTAAGTCCTTTAGATTTGCTAATATAGACATGAACGTGTCAGTTAAGAGTTTATGAAGACATTTAAAGACTTTACTTCAAGATTCAAAATGGGAGTTAGACTTCCTACAAGAGCTTCATATTCAGCTCTATTGTTTGTCATGTGAACTTAAGTCTTATATAGCTTGTTGGACCTTAAAATCTTACACCCGGTTTGTAATATTCTTATAAGGGGCTAAGAGGTCATAATTATGATCTCTCTTCCATGGAAATAATGCTTAAGCTTCCTGCTTGCCATAATTAGGTTACAGACCTTTTTTTTGACATCAGAATTTCTCACTTGAACATCTTTTCAAGGTCTGGCTAACATAGTAGACCAGATTTTAAATGTCACTTTCATCACTAATTGAAGTTACATTCACTAGTTTTTATGCATCGGCCAAATAGATGAAGAGAGGTTCTGAGGGGTTTGACTTTCTTAAGAATGTAGGAAAGGACAAATATGTCTTTATATATTGAAAGTTCTTATGGCAATCTGCTCCCCAATGGAATGTTTTTAGAGACCGAGGAGGCCTTTAATTGAGTTGATGAATGGGGGGCACCTCTTAGAAGACCTGGTGATAAATCATCTTAGAGCTGCGATACATCGAGTTAGTATATGAACCCCCTTATTATTTTTTGGTAGAACCATAGGTTGGATTGTTTTAACCTATTTTGTATCTACCTTCATTCCTCTCTGTGTGAGGATATGCCCAAGGATGTTTCCAAATGGGAGGCTTAAAGTGTATTTAGTATGTTTTAATCTCATATTTTGGCTTCTAAATCCTGAAAAGTTTTTACGGGGAGCTGAGATGTGACTTTGGGAGGTCATAAAAATAACAATCATGTAGTCTACATAAACCTCAATATTTTATTTGAGCGATCTGATCTATTATTCTTTGGAAAGTTATGCATACATGCATTATTCAGAATGTCGTAATTTTATAAGCTTGGAGATGTTGGCTTTGTCCATCTTTATTTTGTTGTAACCTGAGAATGCATTGTTAAGTATAGTTATCTATATCTTGTGATGATAATGTCCAAGCATTAGTTGGTAGAATAAATGATCAATACATGTATAGATACTATAGAGCATATTATAGAAATAAGGCCTTGTGAACAAAATGGTGCACAAGTATCAAGTTGTACGTAAATCTACATCAGGGGATTTTAATCATGATCTAAGCACATATATAGTAAAACTATACTCAGAATGACAAGTTGCATCAACATTAGTACAAGATCTCAAGCTAAACTATCTTCAGGGGACAACCAACTACTCAGCAGGGGGGTGGGGGATAGCTTCAGGGGAAAAATTATAGCAGGGGAAAATAGCACCTTCAGGGGAAGCTACTTCTTCAGGGGAAAGAGCATCAGTGGAGAATCATTATTATTGTTGTTGTTATAATTATTGCTTTGGGTTGGAGATTCAATTCTATTACTGGAATACAGATTTTGAAAGGACATCAGTGATTCAAAGTGCAGGTGTCCATATTTTCTTAGCCAAATAAGGAAAGAGAAAAAGGGGTGCAATATGTCTCCATTAAGTGGTCCAAACTACAAGACAAATTTAATGGACAATAGAGCATGCTATGCATATGTCAGGGGAATAATTGCTTATTTGATTCTTTGTATAAATATATATAATGTATTTTGCACTAGTAACTAAATCTTTAGCAAGAGAGAGAAGATTTGTAATTTGAGAGAATTATAGGAGATGGTGAAGCGTGCTAGAGAGCTATTTTATTTTAAACAGATCCGTATTTGAGAAAACATTATTGTTTGTCTCAGATTTCCAGAAAAACCTTCAAAGTTAATAAAAATTAATCTTTTATATATGTTGATTGTTCTTTATTATTTTTTAAATTTGTTTTAAGTTTTCTTCATAGGTGTTCATATAATCAGGGTAATACAATAATTGTTTTAATCTTATTTTAACTTTGATTTTTCTATAGAAAAACTGAAAAATGATATAGATTGTATTCACCCCCACTATAATTCATTTTAATCAATTTATTATTTTAACATGCATGTATGACAAATAATGACACATGACCTGAGGTGATATCAAAGAGCTAGTCAATGTTTGAGAGATGATAAAAATTCTTTAGGTAGACCTTGTTGAGGTATGAGTAATCAGTACAGATCTCCTACTTGTGTTGCTTTTCTTAACTAGCACCTCATTCGTGATTGATTTGGGGAACTTGATTTTAACTCTAGAATCAGTCCTTAAGAAGTTTATCGAGTTTATGATCATTGTCCTATTGTCCGTAGAGGTAAAATGTCGCCTTCATTAGCTCATTGGCTTGACCTCAAGGTCTACATTAGCTTGTGCTTTACAATTGATTCTGGAATCTTAAGCATGTCTTGTCGGGACCACGCAAGTATATTTATGTACTTTCGTAAGAGCCCGATGAGGTCTTTTTGTAGGATAATCTCAAGTCACGTACTGATTTAGATGGTTAATTCAGGGCTGGTGCAATCCAAGATTATCTTCTTTAAGATCTCGATGATGTCTTTTTGTAGGACAACCTCTAGTCATGTATCGATTTTTATGATTTTCTTGGATTGTGTGTGGTTGATGATTATCTCATTTAAGAGTTTGACGAGCTCTTTTTCATAAGCCAGCCTCAAGACCTGCAATTGGTTTTTTTATTTTGACTTTAATATTTATGTTTAGGCTTAGTGGGGTCAAGGATTATTTCCCTTAAGAGCTTAATGAAGCCTTTTCGAAGGACAACCTTAAGTCCCTTACCGATTTTGACAATTTTTTCAGGCTTAGTGGGGTCCAGCTTTATCTTTTTTAAGAGCTTGATGAGGTCTTCTTATAGGATAATCTCAGGTCATGTACCGATTTTGATGGGTTTTTAAGCTGGTGGGGTCTATGATTCACTCTTTTAAGAGCTTGACGAGGTCTTTTCTAGGACAGCCTTAAGTCCCATACCGATTTCGAAATTTTTTTCAAGCCTGGTAGGTTCCAGGATTATCTCCCTTAAGAGCTTAACGAGGTCTTTTTGTTTGACAGCCTGAGGTCCCGCACTAATTTTTTTAATTTTATTTTTACTTTTAGGACCGGTGGGCTCAAGATTATCTCCCTTATGACTTTGATGAGGTCTCAACTTTTCATAGCTATTTGTGTCAGCTTTGGGGAATGCCAAGATTTGGCCTTTGTTAGTATTAAGGTTGGTAAATTGAGACATATCCATTTGTTTGGCTTGTTAAGGTCGAATCTGCTTGTTTGATGTTTTACGGGCCCTTGCAGCTTAACGAAGTTAGAGGAATGCTCTTGACATTAAGGTATAAGAGGAGTTTGGGAGCTCACAGAGCTTTTGCTTGGAGGCAGTATGCTTCTCACGACCTTATATAAAGTAAGGCATTGTTACAATACCTAAAATGTGGCCTACACAGACTTGGGGTTCTTGTTGAAGAACTTTTTAGTAGTCGACCACGCTTTTGGCAGTCAAATTCCTATAGCTAAGTGATTGATGGCCAACTTTATATTCAGATCTTAAATAAACTCATTATCATGGTCTTTGGAGGTCTTAGATATGAGATATGAGATATGAGATATAAGATATGAGATATGAGGTATAGTTAACTTTATGCCTTGAGTTATAGGGCATTCATAGGTATAAATGTCCTTTCGTACTTTAATCATTTTAGTGGAGGGTGTGGCCTTAGAGGTCACATCTTTTGTGCCTTTGTTTGTTGACTATGAGATCACAGATTGTCATCATGGTTTTTAGAGGTGTTACGGATCAAAATATTAATACCAAATTAAAGGTGTACCTGTCTCTTATGAAGGTACGAAGCGGTTCTCCTGACTCCTTGGATGTCCGCCGGAAAACCTGCAAAAACCGGTAGGGAGTGGTCTCACCGGAGGGACTCGGGCACAAGAATAAGTGATGTGTTTGAAAATAATTCTCTCAATAAGAGCTAGAACGGCGTACCTGATTTATGAAGATTAATC
>JAUEJK010425330.1:0-14116 GCA_032274865.1 Eryngium alpinum
AGAATTGATTACACCCCAGTTAATAAGGACCTTGTTACTCAATAGTAAACAAGTGTCAAGTTGTAATAGGAATGCATTGAATAAAGTAGTTTTGGGTTGCTCGACATCAAAGTTGGATGAAGAAGCAATTTGGAAGCCCTAAGGTTCATCAGGGATGGAAGGAAAAAGGTCCATAAAATATAAGGGGAACATTAGTTAAAAACCCGGACAGGGAGCTCTGTCAGGGGTATTGGTCCATAAGGGGTTTGAAGCCAGGCATACGGGGATTAAAGGATTATTTATTGAAGATGCTTTTTTACTCTTAGCTTGGAAAAGGAGCCACGATTTCTGTTACTGAATTTCAGAAATTGTTGGAGAGCTGGTGGTCCTTACTACACGTGGCAAAGGATTATGAAAACACTTCTGCAAAGGAGAGCAAGGAGTGCAGCCTGTCAACATCAATGGTGGTCTACACCATCCGGGGAATTCAACATCAGGGTTTAACAACTGTATTTCTTTGTATCTTATAAATAGCCATTGTGTAGGCTTTTCTCTGTACAACTTCTAATAATCTTCTTCGGCATTGTATTTTTCAGAGAGAGAGTATTTTATAGAGAGAAGATTGTAGCTCTTAATATTTGAGAGATTTTTGATTACTTAGCAAGAGAGAAGCTCATATCTGTAATAGGTTTTGAGAAGTTATTTTGTAGCTTGCTTTGTAATCTCGAAGCTCCATTATTCTGGAGATTTTATAGCTGAGTTAGCTGTTGCTAACTTCAGAGAAAACCCTCAGAGTTTTAATGAAAGTTAAACTTTGAATTTGCTTGTGTTTTGCTATGGTTTTCATTTCTGTAGTTATATTGCTCAAGTTTGTTTGTAGACAATTTTTTTTTTGCAAAAAATTTGTTTAGTTTTTCATTCACCCCCTGCAAAACTATTCTAGGTTTATTATTGTTGAACATGATGTATCATATCAACTTTTAGAAAATAGAAAGATGATCTCAATTATTCATGAATTAATTTGACGGATTAATTAAGTAAATAAAATGTTATATAACATTTTTATTCACAAAACTAAGCTAAATGATCTCATGAAAATAAGATATTCATTGCTTAAGAATGACAGGGATTCATTATACATAACAAAGTTCTAAAGACTTTAAACATGACAATTTTTATACTTCACCCCATATTCACCATTCCTAGTTCTGCTACTAGCTTGTTGAAAGTTGCTTCATTAAGAGCCTTGGTAAAGATGTCTGCAACCTGTTCACTAGTAGGAACAAAATGCAGTTATATATCTCCATTTAACACATGCTCTCTAGTGAAGTGATACCTTATCTCAATCTGTTTGGTTCTGGAGTGTAGCACAGGATTTTTAGTAATTGCAATAGCACTTGTGTTGTCACAGAAGATAGGAATAGATTTGAGGTTGAAACCATAATCAATCAATTGATTCTTCATCCACAAGATCTGTGCATAGTAACTCCCAGCAGCAATATATTCAGCTTCTGCAGTTGAAGTAGAGATTGAATGTTGCTTCTTACTGAACCAAGACACAAGCTTTCCAAGCAAGAATTGACAACTCCCAGTCAAGAATTTCGCAGCCTCCAAAATCAGCATCAGAAAAACTAACAAGATCAAATCCATGTGAAATTGGATACCACAATCCATAGAGCAAAGTCCCTTTTATGAACATTAGAATCCTTTTCACAGGTGGTAGATAAGATTGTTTAGGGCAGGCTTGATATCTTGTATATAAACAAGTGGTAAACATGATATCTGGCCTGCTAGCTGTAAGATAGAGCAAGGATCTAGTGATTCTTCTGTACTCTGATGGATCCACATATTTTCCATTTTTATCTGGATCAATCTGCACTGCTATAGATATTGGAGTCTTAGTAATCTTGCAATCAACCATATCAAACTTCGTAAGAAGCTCCTTAGCATATTTTTCCTGATGTATGAAGATAGGGGATTGCTTAATTTGCAATCCTAAGAAGTATGAAAGCTCTCCCATCATGCTCATTTCAAATTTACTCTGTATAAGCTTGGAAAACCTCTTGCAGACCTCCTTATTGGTAGATCCAAAGATGATATCATCAACATAAATCTAAACAAGAATTATATCACTTTTGTGCTCCCTGAAGAATAAAGTCTTATCTACCATTCCCCATGTAAAACCATTCTCAATCAAAAACTTGGCCAAAGTATCATACCAAGCTCTTGGAGCTTGCTTCAGACCATATAAGGCTGTGTCTAGCTTGTAAACATGATTCGGCAAATTAGCATTCTAAAATCCTAGAGGTTGTTGAACATACACTTCTTCTTCCAATTTCCCATTTAAGAAAGCACTCTGAACATCCATTTGATATACCTTGAAATTGGAATGAGCTGTAAATACAAGAAAAATCCTTATTGCTTCAAGTCTTGCTACTGGAGCAAAAGCCTCATCAAAGTCAATTCTTTTAGCTTGCAAATAACCCTTAGCAACAAGTCTTTCTTTATCTTGTAACAACTCTGGTTTCATTCAATTTGTTTCTGAATACCCATTTTATGCCAATCACAACTCTTCCTTTAGGTTTTGGAACCAGTTTCCAAACACCATTTCTCTCAAACTGGTTAAGCTCTTCCTACATTACCAGAATCTAACCAGCATCACCAAGTGCCTCTTCAACTTTCTTAGGCTCAACTTGTGACAGAAAATATGCAAACAGACATTTATTAGTTATTGCTCTTATTGCTTGAACTCTGTCATTTGGATCTCCAATGATTAAATCTCTTGGATGAACGTTTAACCAAACATTATGCCTTTCTTTAGTCACAACTGGAGATGCTCCCCCATAATTGCTGCTAGAGCTTCCTTGAAAAGCTCCCCCATGATTTGATCTTTCTCTTGAAGTTGAATTTTCATTTTGCACACTTTCCCCCCGAGCCATTTTCCCCGGATCCACCAATATCCCCGGAAGCACCATTTAAGCTTGAATTTTCAATTTCAGTTTCAATAACTAGAATTGCTTTAGGGGAATTTAGGGATAACTTCAGGGGGGTTTGGATTGCTTTCCTTATCTTCATCTTCATCCAAAACCTAATTTTTAAACTTTAATTCTTTATGGAAACCTTCATCCTGCAGACCTGCTATAACTTGATCACCAAATGTACTATTTATTGATTCCACAACTATCTACAATCTAAAGATATACACTATATAGGCTTTAGAAGTTAGAGAGTATCCAAGAAATATCCCTTCATCGGCCTTAGAATCAAATTTCCCAATCCTTTCTCGAAAATTCCTCAACATAAAGCATTTACAACCAAACACATGCAAGAACCTGATGTTTGACTTCCTTACATTCACAACCTCATAAGGAGTCTTGTTGTGAGCTTTGGTGATTAGAGATCTATTCTGAGTGAAGCAAGCAACCATTACTGCTTCAGCCCAAAAATAGGTTGGAATTTTGGCTTCTATTAACATTGTCCTTCCAGCCTCAATGAGAGTACTATTCTGCCTCTCCACAACTCCATTTTGCTAACGAGTTCTTGGAGTTGAGAGCTCATAATGAATTCCTTTTCTTTGCAGAACTCTTAAACAATAGCATTCTTGAATTCTGTTCCATTACTACTTCTGAAACTCTTCACTTTGAGTTCAGCTTCAATCTCAACCTTGGTGACATGATCAATCAATAGCTGAGCTACTTTATCCATTGAATGTAGAAATAGCACCCAAGAATATCTAGAAAACTCATCAACAATTACCAAGCAATATTTCTTCTTGCTTATGGATATTACATTAACTTGACCAAACAATTCCATATGTAATAAATGCATTGGCTTTTTGACATTCATTTCTACCTTGCTTTTAAATGAAATCCTCTTCATCTTACCATGTTGGCAAGCATCACAGAGATTTTCTTGACAAAACTCAAGTTGAGGTAGACCTTTTACACGCTCTCTTTTGACCAGTTGATTTATGGTATTGAAATTTAAATGAGACAACTTCTTGTGCCATTAGCAACTTTCCACACTAGAAGCTTTGCTATATAGACATGTTTCTCCACTTGCAGAAGCAAAGTTGGCTACATAGATATTTCTTTTTCTTACACCAGATAAGATAACACTTTGATTCCCCTACTCTAGAATCTTGAAGCCTTCACTATTGAAAACTGTGCTGAATCCTTTACCTCCAAGCTGACTGACACTAGGCAATTATGGTTAAGCCCTTCCACTAGCGCTACACCTCCAAAGGACATATCTCCACAAGCTACAAGACTGTAACCCTTTGTAAAACCGTTCCTATCATCAACAAAAGATATAACTGGTACATCCTGAGCATTAAAATATTTGAGCAAAGAGATATCTCCAGTCATATGCCTAGAGCAACCACTATCCAAGATCCATAGCTGATTACTCTTGGCTGCAACCTGCAATTAGGATTTAGTCGTCTTAGGCACCCAAACTTTTTTGGATACGTTAGATTTAACTACAGGTTTTGATATAGCAATTTTAGAAACATTAGTAGTTTTCTTGTTATCAATTTTAGCTATCTCAATTTGCTTCAATCTCCGTGGTGTAGGAGCTACTAAGTCAACTAACCTTGCATTGACATTTAATCCCTTGTTACAAGGTTTAGTTATTATTGCAACTAGTTGCTTCTTTTTCTTAACAGCATTTGGACATTGAAAAGACAAATGATTTTCACTTCTGCAAGACCAACAACATTTCCTTGGAGCATTTGGATCAAAAATATAGTTGTTAAATTTGTTTACTCCACTCTTACCATTTCTATGTCTTTTGCCTTTAGAAGCCTTAGATTTCATATTGGAATGATTTGAGTTGTCTGAGGATTTAGCTAAAATTTCATCTAGTGAGGAATTTTCTTCTGAAGAGTTATCCCCACAAGGCATTTCCCCATATGCTAAATCCCCTGACATATCTGTTTCCCCGGATGAACTTGAATTATTAGAAAATATTGAATCTCCTTCAACTTTCTTTTAAATGAAGGCTTTAATTCATTCAGGTTGATCCTTATCATCATCAGTTGGGAGTTCATTATCTTTTGAACAATATTCTTTAACAAAACCAGGACTAACAAATATATCAGACATTTGTGGGGGTATAACTAATTTAACTTTATCCAGTTTTGTTTTGTTAACTATGAACTTTTTGAAACCAATTCCATCTGGTTTTTCTCTCAATAACGCTTTGTTTTGATCAATAACTATTCTTGAAGAGTTCATCCACTCACTGGTCAATTATTTCTCTTTTAAACTGAGTTTTGAACCATTAAGCTCTCTTTTCTGAACATTCCAAGTTATTCTTAACTATGAGTAATTCCTCCTCAAGTTGAGAGTAATTTGAAAGTTTTTCTTCAAGTAAGTTGTTAATCCCAACAAGATCATTATTAAGTTATTGGATTCTTTCAGTTTCATTCAAGGCACTTTTCAAGGTTGTATACAAATTATTAATTTCATATCAGGGAAATATCAATTTGTACCTTGTTTGAGCTTTCCTCAATTGATTCCGGCCATCAAAGCTAGATTGTTGTATTCGATCCTTGGCTCTTCTTTATCATCACTTCCAATCCAGTCTTTGCCTTTAGCAATCAATGCTTTTCCCTTCTTCTTTATATTCAGCAAATCAAAGTACTTCTTTTTGTAATAAGAAGCTTCATCATCATTCCCTTTGCTCTTGTTGACATCCTTGGATCTGCATTCATTTGCAAAATGCCCTAGCACATTGCATTTATAGCACTTGATTTTGGATTTGTCAACCATATTCTTTTGAACACTTCCATTTTTGACAAATGGCTTCTTAGTACCCATTGGCTTCTTAAACTTTAATCTAGAGAATCTCTTGGCCAAGTAAGCTACAGATTCATTATCTAGATTGTCTAACTCTTCCACAGTATAACATTCTCCTTTACCTTAAGTTTCTTCTTCCCCTAACTCTTCATCGCTATCTTCAACAGAATCACTCTTCACCAAAAAAACTTGGTTCAAGGTCAGGCTTGTATTTTCTCTAAGCCATAAGAGCTACAGACTTTATCTTCTTAGTATCATTCATCATCTCATGCTTTTGCCTCATCTCCATTTTATGAGTTTGAAGATTTCCAAATAAGTCTTCAAGAGTCATTTTTTGAGATCTTTAGCTTCTCTGATAGCTAAGATCTTTGATTCCCAATTTGATATCAAAGCTCTCATGAATTTGTTGTTGATATCTTTCCTCTCATACTCTCTGCCATGAGCATTCAGATAATTTATAAGTCTATTGAATCTATTGAAGATCTCACTAAGAGTTTCACCAGGTTTATGAAGAAACCATTCGTAACTCTGAATAAGCATCTGGAGTTTATTTTCTCTTACTGCAGTAGTTCCATCATATATGACTTCAATAGTATCCCAAACCTCCTTAGCAGTTTTGAGATTCAAAATATTATTGAGCATATCATCATTAAGTCTTTTGTAGAGAATAGCAATTATTTTCCTATCTTTCCTCACTTTCTCTTTCTCTTCATTTGTGAACTCGGATTTGGACTTCTCAATGAGATGTTGAAGAGTTGTTTTTCCTTCAACAACTTGTTCTAAAACAAGCTTCATGGGAACTTCAGGACCATTCTCCAAGTAGTGCAAGTAATCATCACATATGGACTGAAGATGAATAAGAATTCTCTGTTTCCAGAAGAAATACTTACCCTTCTCTAGGAAATGAACTTTGTTTCTGTATGCAAACATAGTTAGGATCTTTCAGCTTTTGTTTTAGCTTCCTGCTCTGATACCAATTGTTATTCACAATGAACTATAAGAGAATTTGTAGAGGGGGAGAATACAAATTCTACAAACGTTTTGAACTTTTTAGCCATTATGAACACAAACAAAAACTTAGTAAACTATGAAGATTTCAAACAACTAAATTACAAATCAACACAACAACATATCAAAGTTTTAATTTCATTCAAAATCTTGAAAGTTTTCTGAAATAAGCAACTGTGTTTTCTCAGCTACAAACTTTCCAAATAATGGAGCTTCACTCAATTACAAAGCAAGCTTCATAAAACCTCTAATCCTATTACAAATCAAAGCTGTCATCTTGCTAAAGTAACTGAAATCTCTCAGAGAGCTACTATTTCTCTCTGTATTTCTCTCTCAATAATTCTCTCCATAAAAATACAAAGATTACATAAAGAAACCTACATAATGACCACTTGAGATATCCCCATATGGTGTGGACAACTTTGATGGTGATTTATAGCACTCCTTTCTCTCCATTCTATATTTGGCTAAGCATTCCATTGCCACGTGAAGTCTGGACCACAGGTTCCCCTCCATTCTCTGACACTTCAGTAACAGAAAATGTGGCTTCCTTTCCAAGCTAAGAGACAAAGCATACTTTTCTTTGTTACACCTTTGGTCCCTGAAGCTTGGCTTCTATATCCCCGTATGCTGCTATAACCCCTGAAGCTTATACTCGTCCGGGGATAAAATCATATTATCCCCGTATAACTTTAAAACCTTGATCCTTTGTCCGCTGAAGTATATTAGGGCTTCCAATTGCTTCCACCATGTAGATTTGACAACAGAAAGCACAAATCTACTTTATTCTAAGCATTCTAATTACAACTTGACACTTATATACTATCGAGTTTACAAGGTCTTTATTCTATGAGTTCCAATAACCTATACAAGTATGAACTCTTATTTAGAATGCATCCTATGGACATCATCATCTACATAATAAGCAAACAGACCTAACAAACAGCTATTACTGTCAAATGGATAAAGGAGAGAAGACTGGAAGAGCTGTGTGAAATAATAAAGAAAATCAATAGGGAAAATCCAGCCAACAAGGAACTCATTGATCGTGTGCAGATCGCTTTGGATGATGTTCATTATGAAAATAACTGGATTGAGAAGTATAGCGTGAAGTTCAAGTATGACCCATTGATGTTGGAATGGTCGAGGAAAAGAAAGGGACTACCAGCAAAAAAGTTTAATTTCAGATTAGATCAGAATCTAGATCTCTTCACAAGTGTTGAATTTGATGATGTGTTCAAGATTCTTGATCATTTGAAGAGCTTCAGATTCAGAATGTTCAAAGAAGTGCTTCCGTCAAGCATTGAAAGAAAGGAGGCAGGAAAACCATCTCACAAAGTTATTAAAGTTCAAAAGTGGCTAAAGAGAGTTGGGCTTGGAACTACCTTGTATGGTTCTCCTCCTCCTCCTAAGCAATTGAAAGTAGGTGAAGTTCCGGTTCTTGAGGAATTCACTAAATGGAGTGACATTGGTCTTGGTGGAGAAAATCTAACTGAAGAAGAAAGATTAAGGAGGCAATGGACAAATATAAGTCTTGGAGACATTTTTGTTCCTGAAGGCATAGAAATCAACGACTAGTAAGCTTTTGTAAATCTTGTATAGTTTTTCAATTTAACAGTCTTTACTTTATAAAAGATTTTACATTTCTAAAAGATAGTCATTCATTTATTTATAATTGGGTTTTCACAACGTCATTAAACCTTGATTTATGCCTTCAAAGCATAAATAGGGGGAGATTGTTAGAAAAATAAATGATGATGATGCCTAAACCCTGATGTAAGTTTGTATTTATTCACTGCCATTATAGATCTACACTTGGATATAAAAACTAATTTTTTGATATTTTATCTACTATCATAGTATAGAATAAATATATTGGAAGTGGATAAGATAAGTTTTGTCAGTGATCCACCGATAGTAATAAAATTTTATAGGCAGTGGATCGCTTTGCTTTTGTACTAGCAGGAGATAGTTAGTCCATATACAAGTAATATATATGGATAGCTATCATAAGTGGATCGAGGAATGAATTGACTGTGGATAGAAATCAGATTCTATACTCGAAGCACTACCATATACTTCCAAGGTTTGCTTTCTGCTAAAAGCTTACAGTTGAAAGTGGCGGTTGACTATTTAGTTAACTTGGAGACAAAGCTAATTAATGCAGTTGCTGAGTTCTAAAGACTGGAGGAAGAAGACAAGAGTCAAATCTGATTTGAAGATCACGAAGTTCAGAAAGGCAGATATATGGTAGCTAAAGAAGTGTTCCACTGTCAGTGATAATTTCCTGATATGGAAGTGGATAGTTAAAAGTTCACTTTGTTATCTTTCCAAATTTAGAATAGGAATTGTATTAGTAGTTTTTCCAAATTTCTTTTGTAAGTTATCTTTTGCATTCTTTGAGAGAGAGATTTCTTGTATCTGAGAGTGTGAATCTTTGAAGTGCCATTAAACTTGGTGAGGTTACATTGGTGCCTTGAGAAAGGAAAATCTTCAATAATATTTTTACAATATTCTTGATAAACTTCAGTTTATCATTGCATTAACTTTTCTGTTGATTATTTTTGTTGTTTCTTCTTGCTAAGTAATCTTCTTGAAAGAATTTCCAATACAGTTTTAAAATCCGAAAAAGCTGTGAGATTGTATTCAACCCCCATGCCCTTCTATAATCTCAAAATACATTGTTTCATCTTTCACATACCCGATTGTAAAATGTTCAATGAAATGGCAAATTACCTCTCATACCCTTCTCCAGTCCTATAAATACCCCATCCCCCAACCATTTCATTTGCACCAAATTTGCATGAGCACTTAGCCTCACAAATTTTTATCTTTCTCACTCTCTTGATATCTAAGCTTAATAAGCTATTCTTAGAAATTTAGACAAGAACTTGAAAGTTCTTAATCTTTCACTTTGTGGAAAAGTTGCTCAAAGCCCTTATCACTTTGTAAGTGATTCGGCCATCAATAAGAAGGAAGAATCCGACCACCAACAAATTTGGTCACCTTTCTCCGTTAAGGTGAAATTTTGTCTGATTTTTAAGAGCTTTCGATTCTGAATATTTTGTTTTCTCTAACACTCTTTATTTATATATCATTTATAGCTTGAGCTTTTGATTCGGAAGTGTCCTTTCATGAACCGTCATCATCGTAAGCCATTACAGTCAAATTTTCTTCTTCGGGAGACTCTTTATCTATGCTTTAATCCCATGCATGATCAGCTACTAGAGCACATAATTTTTATAGCGTTGGTCAATCCTTCTTAAAGTGTCGTGGTTATTACATTCGAAGCAGATATATTAATCATCTGGAGCTTGTTCCCTTGATTTTTGTAAAATGAATTGACTTGAAGATTTAATAACTTTTCCTTTTAAGTTTCTTCAGGAGCCTGTAGCTTTATATGTTAGCCTTCCACTAGAGTTGAAAAGTCTTGGTTGCATCTTTGATCGATTGGGACCCTTTTTTTACATTAATGCTTTATATTGGAAAACCCTCCATATTTGTCTTGAGAAAAAAAAGAGTTCTTGATTGTTCATATTGAGAAATTCTTTGTCTAATTCTTTATCAGAACCTTCATCTTTGACTTGTATGAATTTGACACGTTTTCTTTTCTCTTCCACCTTGGAAATCTTCTCAAAAAACAAATTCTTCTTCGTTAGCATATAGATTTTCGAAGAAGAATTAGGTAGTATAATTACCAAATTTATAAATTACCTTGATCGTGGTGACTTTAATTGTTCAAGCAGGTGGGAACGCTTTGAGAAATTTTCAGTTATTCTTTTTCATTTTGTTTGTCTTCCCAAACTTATTTAGTTCTCCAACGAGTCTTCTAAATCGAGTTTCCATAATAAGGATTAAGTCGCCTTCATTGAGGTGGAAATTCTCATAAATTGGTATGACATTGTTGAGTTGAGACTGCTTGATATCTTCGGTACCTTCATAGGTATTTACGAGTATCTTCCAAGCTTCGTTTGCACTTTCACAGTTGTTGACTCTATGATAAATATTTTCTGATAGTGCACTTATGAGAGTCATTTCCGCCTTTAAGAGAATATTGATGATTTTCTCATCGTCTTCAGTATACTCCATGGCTTTTAAATTGTTATAGCACCAATGGTTTTCATTGTTAGTGTTAATCCTGTCTTGATTTCGTACCAAACTTTGATTCCTTGAGCACGAGCAGATACTTCAAATCATGTTTTCTATGAGGCAAAGTTTGTGTCGTTGAATAGAAGCGCTTGATAGAAAGGCATTCCTTTTTCGACACCGATAACATTAGAATTCTTCATTATGTAGTAAGAAATACCTGAAATCATATAACAAACACATTACAAAGCACTGTTCTGATACTAAATGTTAGGTTGAAACGGGCGTAATTAATCTAGAAAAGGGGTTGAATAGATTAATCACTAAATAAAAATTAGTTAGCCTCTTTTAAATTTTATCTTCACCGGATAAGTCTTTAAAAAACTTATGATCTCAAATGTTTTCAATCGATTGGCCAGATTAGCTGGTGGACCCGAAGATCACTCAAAAATAACATCACTCGACACCAATTTAACGGTCATGAGAGGGCTATTCACACAATCCTTAGACACTGAAAATCCAAATACATTCGAGATTAAGAGTTTTAGCCAAAACTAGCCATATCCTCTCTTTATGATCTAAAGTTGTGATCTTGTCAATGATCGAGTCGTTTTAACCTTCCTCAATGGTTAACTTTGTACCCAAGATAATGCAAATACACCAATATGACAACACATAACACAACAAGACTATGATAAAGTATATGCAACAATAACAAAATAGCTATATCTTAACGTTACTGTCATACTGGACAAACATTCTCCAATAACAGTGTGTTAGAGACAAATTATATCCTAAATGAAGAAAACAATTAACAATGTTACAATACAACACATATAACGACAAATATGATATCAGATATGTTCTGAATAATTAACAACGGTCAAAAACTATAAGCCACATCAGACAGTGCATAAAAAAATTACATATACGATAAAACAAACTACAAAATAGCATGTTACAAGGAGACAAACACAAAACCACATTCCAACAACATATTTATGGCTACAAGTGTAACAATTTAAAATTTACAAAGGGAACAAGGTTATACCTTCATTGTTCCAAATTTCCTGCATATAAAACGCCTCTTCACCAAGCGAGGACTTCTTGCCATAGGAGTACATATCTCTTCACCCAAGATTGTGAACGGTCTTTAGATTCAAGATCAATGACTCTTTTCTCTTCTTGACAGTCAAAGTATACCTCCCAGTGGATGCCTTCTTATAGCATAGGCATAAAAAAAATGATCATATCAATTTCTAGCTGGTGCTTAGTGTTGATGGCATCCAGGCAAGTTAGATTCCTCTATACTGTATGTATAATTGTGAGGGAGAAGCGTCAATACTGATTAAAAATTCATCCACAAATTTGGACCATAGAAAAGTCATCCCAATTTTAAAAGGGACAAAGAAGAAACACACCTATCCCTGACGAAACCAAATTGGTCTCTCATCAACTCCTCGAGTCACGATATTGAGGAAGGAACATCTTCTTTACCTCCTCAATCTTATCGTCGCTAAACAAGCTACGCTCAGAATCTTTGGCTTTAAGACTTTCATCGGAATCAACTTGGCCTTGCCGGCCGTTAAAGGAGTTTGGGATTTACCATTCTTTTTTTCTATGGTGAATTGCAGGAATGAAGAGAGAGAAAGATGTGAAATGGTATTAACGAGAGAAGATGAAGAAGTGAAGTAACGAGAGTGAGAAAATAGTATTTCAAGCCATAATAATTTGGGCGTTTAGAGCATCAGCAACGCTTATGTTGGTTGCTTAAGTGACATAGCAGTTGCTTGTGGTTGCTTATTCCATTGGAGTCTGATGATTGCCATAGAGTTGCCATAGAAAGTTGCCGGATTTTGGCAACGTTGCCACATTCACTTTCACCAGTATTTTAATAACCACTATACACAGTGCTGCATTTAATAATAATATATAACTATTTATGCAGCAACTTACAGAGTTGCATGCATTAGAGTGCTTCTTATATAAAATTGCCTAAAACTGATGATGTGGAAGATAGAGAGATTAAAATATTATATTTTATTCATTGGAGCAACTTTTTTTGTTGCTTCCGTTGTGGATGCTCTTAGGGAGAGATAGGGTAGTATAGAGGTTAGTTCAATTTCATTTTCAAATTCAAGTTATCCCTCCTTGGGAATTGGAAAATAGCTGGATTACAGTTAAATCTTATTGGGTAATACATTATCCCAATAAGATTAAGGGCAATTGTTGGTATAAGATTTCATAAGCGTAGAATCTAAAATGATCACAGTAATTATACTAACAACTACTGACAATTGTTCAACATATTGACGATATAATTTAAATTAACATTAACATAGCGGTACACGGATTCTATAATATAAGAAATAACAACTAACAGGTGCAGGTATATAATGATTGGAAGAAAAGACCAAGTCAAAATTGACCCAATCAAATATGAAAGACAGTTATGTGAAGATGGAAAGTACACTAACCGGAGAGAATGATCTAAAATATATTGTTTGTACCTTTTTGATCGACGATTCTAGTGAAGTTTTTGGTTTGATAACTACACCACTGTTTTTAACCTTTGACAAGGAAATTTTCGCGAAATTTTCGCTTCATCAAATCTCTGTGTCAGTTACTTTCGTACTTTCGTTGTTCCTTATTCTGTTTTTATCGTTGTAAATACAAATTTTTTATATTATTTTTACAAATTATACAATTAGATAGGTTCAGTTATTACTAATAAAATTTTACCAAAACACACAACATAAACTAACATACTTAAATAGGTATGTCTGGGTAGATTATAACCTAAGGAAAGAGTTGTCTATCTCAAGAATAAAACAACATATTATACATATGTTAAAGCTCTTTTGTCGAAAGATGCATATATATATATATAATCACAACAGAAACCAGAAACCAAAAACGCCACCCTCTATAAATTATACAGGGTCCACACGGTTTATTTATATATACGAATAATAAGCTGGACCACAGGGCTCCACGGAACATTTGAACAGCACCAAAGTACTCTGCACGGATTTTAAAAATGATATTCACTGGTACGGCCGCCAAATTTAGGCACTTTTAAAACCTGAAAACAGCCTCGTTTTAGACATTACAGTTTTCATACGTCCAAGTGGCAATTAACAAATAAACTCTTAGGTCACCACACGGCCACCAGCGCCGCACAGCTAATTCTGTTGCAATTACTTTTTCTCAACGGCTTGCCGCAAGAACTGCCGCAGTTG
>JAUEJK010425431.1:0-14114 GCA_032274865.1 Eryngium alpinum
AAGATTTTGATTTCTTTATTTATATAGATTGATTTTACATCAGACTGAAGCATTGACTCAGTTAGAGAAATAGGGAAGTTTCTTCATAATGGAGAAAAGAAAAGGTACAATTCTGAATTTATGGGTTTCAATCAAATTTTACTAGGTAATAAAGTAAATTCAGAAAATCTTATTATTTTATGGGACTTCAGTTTTAGATTTTTGAGTTGTATATTATGTGGTGAGACACTTAGTGTACTGTGACTGTAATCGAAATCTAATCTAATATTGAGTATCTAATTGCACAAACTGTCTAATAAGAGGACATCAAAACCATAAACTAATATTTTTATTTTTATTTTGCAGTTGGTGCAATAATTAGAAACAACAAATACACCGAGGACCAAGAAGGTGTGTTTATATATAGATTTTATAATTTATAGTTATCCTTGTGTTAATATTTTTATGTATGCAGTTGTCTTGGAGCTTGAAAACGCAGTAATGCACATAAAGCCAATGTCCTTAGGTAATCGTGATGCTACTACTCAGATGAGAGGTAACTTCTTTATGGTTAAACTATTTATGATTTCACACATGTACATTGTTTTATGATTTCTCTGGTATTTCATGTTTTAAATAAAACTTGACCCAATTTATTTTAGCTGATTTAACTTGAAAATCAGGTTAATGTTTAATTAAATAAAATAATATTTTTTAAATTATTTTATTAGTTAAAGACAAGATTAATTTATGTGTTGTGCAGAATGTGAGCCTGAAAGACAACGTGAGAAAATCACAGATAGTGATGTGAGGTTAAGTAGAGACTTTAAACATACATATAAACGTCGTGGTGCAAAATCAAGGCATGATAGAGATGGGAGAGACAATCTGAGTGGCTATACCACAGAAGATTAAAGAAATGTTGACAAGAATGACAAGAGTGAAAGTCGCAGACAGTTTTTAAAAAATCATCCAGCTGGTCAGTTCCCCGATGTTGTAGTTCGTAGATCGCCAAGATTTATAAAAGCACCACATCATATTGTTGATGTTACAAATCGTGGTTGTATTAAGAAGGGAAAGAGAAAGTTAGAATATAATGTAAGTACATATATAGTTTCAACTACTTTGTAAATGTTCCAGAGTAAGACAAAAAAAAATTAACAAATTAGTTTTTATTTGTATGTAGGATGATTTTGTTGAACCGACACCAGAAATTGAACATTAAATGAAAAGGAAGGGTGGCGAATCAGGGGTCGGAATAGGCCTCGAAGACAACCAAAGCCTCTCACTGTAAAGATTAAGAATAAAAAATTTTATGACGAAAAGAATGGATTTAACAGAAAAGCCGCTGAAAAGTTTATTGCTGAGAACTTTTGTGCACTTGACTATCGATTTTCTAGAAGATGGCTAGTTGAAGCAATGGACACTTTGTCAGATGATCAAAGGAATTGGGTAATCAAAACAGGCTTAGGTGAAGTGTTTAAGTTTCGTGTGAAAGAGTATCCAACAAGATTAGCGTTCTTAGTTGCCATGAGCGTGGAAGCAGAAAAAGATCGGTTGAAACTTCATAGTGGGTATCTTAAATACACAGCAGAAGATGTAAATGATGTTCTTGGTCTTCCACTTAGTGAAGTTCCCGTAAAAATTGGTCCAAATGTTGAGTTGACAAAAGAGTTTAACGAACAATTTTCTCCTAAAACTGCAGTTGAGATTACCCCTAAACTTTTATGTGAGAAAATTCAAGCGTCCAAGGTTGTGGATAAGATGTTTAAATGGAAATTCTTAGTTCTGATGGCAGACCTTCTCATAATTACTAATAAAGGTTCATATGTGAACAAGAGTGTCCTTGGATTTCAAGGGGATATTGACAATTTAGGAAATTATGATTGGTCACAATATCTTCTGATGTGTCTGAGGCAGGTTCACAAGTATTGGAAAGTTGATCCCATAGGGAACAACTATCAAGCTTCCATTCCCTTTTGGCTGGTGAGAATATGTCAGTTATACTTTCTATTTAAACACATATTTAATTTGATTTAATAAGTTGTTTTAAATTTTCCTTTGCAGTTGATGTATGTTGACAGGGTGTTATGTGGGAAAAGACAAACGAAAAGAGTTCTCCCTACATGTACATGATGAACTTCCAGTTTGTTACGCGATAGACAACTACCAGAAATATTAGATGGAAAATTTGGGAAAGGCAGAATCAAGGAACCGTTGCAGGAGAGATTTTTTATGGAAATAAGCTCCCCCAAGGTGAAATTAAAATATAAAATTTGACATTTATTATTTGATAACTAGGATTCAAATCCATATCTAATTCTGTCAAATTATTATATTATATAGGAAAAGGATAGTAGTGATGAAGAGAAAGAGGTCAGTGAAGCAAAGAATTTAGATAATAGAGATAATAAAGAGTTTCACAACGTAAGTTAAACATTAATATTTTTTCATGTTCTTCATGTTGCATTTAGTATCAAATATAGTTAATATTAATTTGTATTATACTCCTTAGCAGGCAAATCGAGGTGGACAAAGCCCCATAATGACACAGATTGCAGAGCGTAAGTGTAACGATAACGATACAGAAGAGCTTGTAAGTATAAACTCATTTATTTTCGTAACTTATAAGCTATAATATAGTAGTTAATATCATACTTTAATGCCTATAAACAAGACAAAATGATTTTCTAAATATGTGAACAATTGGATAACAGGGAGGAGGTTGTGAGGCAGATGTTGACAGCGCAATACAGACACTTATTGCTGTTGATCCCAAGAGTGACAATGTGTTGCACGAAGGTGGTGCAGGTGAAGATGTTATCGTTGAAAAGATATAAACATGATTCAAATTTGTGTGGTACGTTGAATAAACTAAGTTATATAATGTAAAAAATAAATTATGATTGGCAGGGTTTTTTCTTGGCTTTTGAGAAAGCAGTTGACGATTTAGAATCTGTGTACCTCAAATGTTTGAGGAAAAAACTAACAGCTCATGAGATATTTCCTGAAAATTCAAGGACTTATGAATTGGAGTTGAAGATAGCTGAGATATTAGCAAATAAATCATGTAAAGCTGGTGATATGAATATAATCGACGAATTTAACGTTGGTAAGATGGATATAACTCCTAATGTTACAAAGCAGGCTTCGATTTTGAAAAAGGGAGATTCAAACAGCGGGGGGTCTGGCAAGAAGGTTTCATTTACAGATGAAATTAGATCGGGAGTAAGTGCTGAAGGAATTTGGAAGATGATTTTAATGATAATGACATTTTCATTCGACCACGAAGGAAAACAAAAGTAACAAGTATCAAGAAATCTCCATTTATAGTCAGGCATGTAATCATATGTAGACCAAGGCTAAGTGAAACTGAAAAAACTATATACACCTGGGCTGTGTATAATAGAGAGGATCTGGGGTAAATTTTTCTTGTCTATAACAAAGTCATTATTATTTTTTGTATTATTATAATTGTTTGTGGGGACATGTTAATTTTTTTATAAATAACATGATGCATGTGTTTAAATGGGGGGATGTAGAGTGCAAAAATGAGCAGTTGAAAATCCTAAAGGAGGGCGGGTTGCTACATCTCAGTGTTATTGATTGTTGGACAAGCATACTAAATGAACAAGAAAACAACCGAGGACCTAACTCCCCCTTCAGGCTGTTTTGTACGTTCGACACAACGGTATTTAATTTACATCGGTCTATATATATTTAAATTGTTACGAAGAATAGGTGTAGGTTTATTATTTTTCTGACATACTGCATTTTAATAATGTATATTATACTATGAAAATGAAAATGGATGTTTGCCTCGAACAGAAAATAGTAAGTTGAACAGTAAGTAGTATGTTTTACAAAACGAAGTTAACATATGTAATGCAGCATATACTTTGGATAAAATGTAAGAGTTTCTTATTGGCAACTGTGATATACTTTGATTCTTCATTTTAATTTGAACTTATAAATACAGATGGGAACAATGAATAACATCTTCTCGAAAACAAAACAAGAACGTGAGGAGGATTTTGCAAACAATATAGAATTAGTGTGCAAAAGGCACAACGTTAACCCACAGAAATTGGATATGGTTAGTATGGGGAAAAATATTTAGTTACACAGTTAAAGTCAGGGTCTAATTTATATTTCTTTTTTCAGGTTTTTTTTTCGATATACGAGGCTACGCATGTCTATGTTGTTTGTTTTAATTTGAGGAAGCCGGTGTTGGAAATCATAGATAACAAGCGCTACCTACAAGGTGGAAGTCAAAATTATCTGCTGAATCCTTTATGTTTAGTAAGTTAATTTCTTAGAAATTTTATTATGTATTGTTTAAATCAAACATAAAATATGGTGGACTAACTAAAGATTGTTCGCAGCGTGACAACCTTGTTGGATACCTACGCAGAGTTTGACATCCAAGTTTAGAAGCTATACAGAATTTGATTCCTATACAATTGTCTATGACATGGCAGACTACACATAATAGCTGGGATTATGGAATTTTCGTTATGCGTCACATGGAGACATACTTTGGCAGTACTGAAGGCAAATGGATCACTGATCTTGGAGAAGAGGATGTATGTATATATAATTTTTTAGTTTGAAATATTTAATTATATGTTGTTATATAAATAATATTTTGATATCTTTATTTTACAGAGAAATCAGAACCATGCAATTCATATGGCAAGAGGAATGTATGCGAACAAAATTTTAACGTCAGCATATAATGAAAATCGTGAGATTGTAATTCAGAAGGTAGCTGGGTATAAAATTGCTGAAGCTGGAGCTATTGTCTTAGTTTAGTGATATATATGTATGTTACGGTAATGTGTTAGAAGGCTAAACGGAAGGTTTAGTTTAACTTGAAACTTATGTTCTCTTATTGTACATTGTTTTCTGGGAGTTTATATCGTGATGCAAATAAATTAGTTTGGGCAGTCTCTATTTCTTGTTATGCCATTAAAATTAATATTTATCCCAAGCATTCCAGGATAGGTATAAATTACATTTTGTACAGTTGGTGTGCATAAATGTGCAGTTGATATGCACATTTATCAACTGCATTACTCTTCACGATGGATGTTAGACATAATATTTGAGCCGAACATTCTAGGGGAGACATAAATTGTGTTATAAGCAATTGGGTTGTATATGGTGTCCAGTTGCTATGCACTCCATATGATTCGTTAGTAACTCTTAGTAACTAATTTGAAAAAAAGGTATTATATTTTATATTATGATTTAATATATAAATGAAAATTAGTTATTAAAATATATTTATCCAATTTTTAAAACTGTCACTTAATAATATAGTGTGCAATTGGTGTACATAAATATGCAGTTGATATACAAATACGTTTTCCGAAGAACGATAGTCATAATATTTTACACGAACATTCTGAGGGAGACCGTAACTATATTTTATGCAGTTGGTGTGCATATGGTGTGCAGTCTCTATGCACCCTATATGACACGTTAGTAACTCATTAATTGTTTAGTAACTCATTTTAAAAGGTGTTTATGATTTAAATATATAAGTCAAAATTAATTAATAAAAAACTTGATAATATATTACATAATTAAGAAGTATCTAACACATAATATATTATAATAATTTATTTTTTTTATTTAAATATATGAAAAGTAATTATATACATCCTAGTTTTAATAAATTTAAAAATCTTAGAAATAAATTTTTAAAAAATTAAAATTTATTTAGTTACCTACCAACCACATACGTTCTTCAAAATTTTGATTTAAAAAATTATAAATAATATTTTAATAACCATTTAAATAAATCAGAAAAAATTATACATGTGTGTAACTATTTATTTAATCAATTAAGTTATTTTTAACTACTCTTTGCGAGCGGCGTTGGACATAATATTTGACCCAAGCATTCTAGGATAGACATGAAATATGATTTGTGCAGTTGGTGTGCATAAATGTGCAGTTGATATGCAACTACTATTTTTGAGCGGCGTTAGAGATTATATGTGTCTCGAGCACTGTAGGGTAGACATATATTGTGTTTTGTGCAGTTGATGTGCATATATATGCAGTTGATATGCAACTACTCTTCACGATGGGCATTAGACATAATATTTGAACCGAACATTCTTGGAGTGACATAAATTGTGTTTTGAGCAGTTGGTGTGCATATGTTGTGCAATTGATGTGCACTACATATGATTCATTAGTAGCCCTTAGTAACTCATTTAAAAAAAAGAAGTGTTATGTTTTTATATTATGACTTAAATTTATAAGTGTAAATTATTTAGTACAAAAATATTTATCTTTTTTAAAAACTATTTGTAAATAATATAGTGTGCAGTTGGTGTGCATAAATATGCAGTTGATAAACAAATACGCTTCGCGGGGGGCGTTAAACATTACATTTTACCCAAACATTTTAAGGGAGACCTTAATTATATTTTATGCAGTTGATGTGAATATGTGCAGTTGCCACTACAAGAAAATCTATAAAAAAATAACAGTAAATTTATCGTCATTTCTAATATTTGCCGTCAATTTTAAATTATTTCACGTCACTTTTATAATTAAAACTAGTAATCTTGCCCGCGATGCGGGGCGTTCAGCAAAGAATCGTCTACGGTGCAGAATGGATTTTCAGAAGAAATACTAATCACGCAGAAATATTGCTAATGTCATTCATAGGTTGGTTCTGCTATTTACTTGACTGTAGTACAGAGATTGTGATTAAAGTAAGGGAGCAGAAGATTGGAGAGATGGCAATCTCCTATATAATCCAAAACATATGAGAATTTTTGGATTCACTTTTTCTCACCTGTTATAAGTGGTTTCTATAACAAATGTACCATTTTAGCTGATTCTTTTATTCTTTTATAATCCTTCCAAAAAGCCTAGTGAGACACAGCTGAAAAATCTGAAATAAAGTGAAGTCAATTAAGCAACCCAAAAATCCCATAAGCAGATGCAAATTAATATGTGAAACTATGTGAGCAAATGTCCGATGAGTACCACAAATGATTAAACTTGAAGTTTCATAAATCTATGATATTGTGTAAGTACACTTTGCCACAACCAATCAAACCAATTGATACAGATACAAACATAATGGAGCATGCCCTTATAAAAATCTTACTTGTTAATACATTCACTGTTTAAATCATTATTTGCTTGCAGCCAAATTACAACTATTTGTCAGTTGGCAGTACTACCAATTCTTTCGCAAGGGTAGACGTGCTAACATGCAGCAGTTATTAAATCAAGTTATGGCTCATCGAATATTTAAGAATTTGGTGTTAGCACAAACTCTTTACTAAACTCTACCTTAAATGTAATACAGAAAATCTAACACAGTGACACGTTCCGCATACCTTACTTGATGACGGATACCTTTCAATAAAACATAATTTAGCATGCCTCAGGCTACTGAGAGAGAGAAGCCGAAGTACCAAAACATGAATTCAACATGTCAGTGTTAATGAGACATGGATTTAGCGCAATAACTGTCGCTCCACCTGGTAACTCCTCTCCAGCTGAACTGGTCAGACATTCGATTACCCAGTTTGGAGCAGAAAAAGGTGTCACCTATTAAAATTTAATTTTTTTGTAATCAGTGATGAGATAAATTTGGGGGACAAAATCCCTACACAGGAAAGTTAAACTAAGATTGAATTACTCAAGTCAAACAAAACATGAATTGTGTAGCCTACCTTATGGATTCAGAATCTATTTATATGGTTATAATCTCCATTGAATGATTAAACAAACTTTACAATGGAGACAATTTTCACCCCGCAGAAGGTTCAAAATTGCAGTTACGAAATGTCCTGCAAACTCATGTAGTAAAGTAATCAACCAAGAAAGAGAAGATGAGCCCTTCTTCACCCGACAACAACTCTAACAAATTAATATGCATCAGACTGAAATATAAAATTATTTAACAAATACAAATTCGAAATTAACATCATAATTAATCTATAATCAAAAAATAAAACTCAGAAAAAATTACTTTGGAATCATGTACACACCTGAGTCCATGAATGAGAATCCTTAAAAGAGAAAAAGATAATTATGTTCATAATTTATATAAAAAATTGTGTTTATAGAGTTATATGAAAGATGAGAGGTGATTTTTATATAGAATTTTGTATATAAAGAAAGTACAGAAATTGCACCTGTTTCGTTGGTGTAGGCGTTCAACAGTCAGCTCCCGTTTATGTTTGGATCGACTCAGTTTTCGTCCGAGTAATCTTCACCTTCTACCTTAGCTTTGATTATAACCTAAATTGTTTGCTACTGGTTGACTTTGTTGCTTTCTATACCAATATTAATATATTCAAGACTGTGTACAGAGACAACCTCAATATGCTGGATGCGGTTCAAATGATTCTTTGAGAAGTTAAAGCCAGGTTACTGTGTTATGCCTAATCCCTTCCCATTTATCCCATCAGTATTGAGAAATTTTAAAGCCTATATGTGGAATGTACTTGAAAGATTTTCTTCTTGCTGCATAATTGTGATCAACACCAACAATGACATTAAGTATCTGAACATCGTCTGCTACTGTCAGCCAACACCGTCTGTTATGCACCTGCACAGTTATGCCATTTACAAAACATTAAATTACTCATTATACTTGAAGATTAAAGGAGTCTTGTAGAAGAATTTCTACTTTATTGTTAGTTAATTGGTTGTGTGAAACTCTAATGCTGTCACTCGGTCTATTATCTATATATAATTCTCATCTAAAGTCTCAGTTATTTTTAGTTCCCACAGACTGAAACCAATAGACATATATAGCAGAAGTGAGAAATACAGAAAGAAAAGACTCATCATTAAGCCACGAACGCATAAGAAAAATGCAAAGACAACAAAAGAAAATATCCCAACAACGTAATAGGCACCAAGGTTCATACATACGCAAACATTTTGCCAAATACATTCTCTGACAGCAACTAAGCATAGAGTTACTAATCCATCAAAACTTGTATTAGATGCTACAATAAACTTCCAAACTGATCCTCTCATATTAAGAGTGAACCTAAAATACTACAAATCCACGCAATGGCTATGGACCTGACTGATGAGTTTATAAATACAAAAGAAGTCAAGAGCGTAAAAGGACACATTAAAATCAATCCAAGAAGTCTGATAAGCAAGCAGTAATATCTTTGAGAAACATATCGGATTACTCCGTCTTAGTTTGCTGAATAATTTTTCCCAAATATGCTACAATAAAATATTGATTATCATCCCCAATAGTGCACCTTATGTGTCTAGTGACAACATTTAGAGCCAATGGTGCACCCTATGTGTCTAGTGACACATGTTTACAACATACTCATAATAAACACGAAGAAATAAAAAAAAGTTAGTGTGCCATACAAATCAGGGGGTTGTGGTTTTATAAAACGCTATTGTGTTATCTTATTTGCAAATGATACATGATGCAATTAAATGTGCTCAATGCCATTTTAGAGGAATGGTAAGTAAATGGGGAAAGACCATAGAAAGCACTGCCAACAGGGGGTTGTGGTTTTGTTTATAAACTATGCGTTATCTTATTTGTAAACGATACACCACCCAATTAAATGTACTCAATTTTTTTTGAAAGCAGTGGTAAGAGGCGGAGAGACGCTAAGGTTCCATGAACTATAGAAACATGGTGTGCCACACCAACATGGGGCTGTGGTTTTGTTTACACACTATGAGTTAGTTGTGGGTTAAGGATTGTCTAAGGCTTTATATACCATTTGATACAGCAACTGAGCTATGTTTTGACACAAAAATAGGGGGGTGTTTTGATGTACAAAATATATGTACTATAACCAAAGAACTTCACTACAAATATTATGTGGGAACAATGAGTTTATAGATGATTCAAAAAAGGAAGACAAAATAAATTAGACATTAAAAACAAAAAATATATTACGTGGAGGTGTAACAACATTTGTTAGAAGACATGATCATACCATAATTTAGATCCTCAAATATGAGGGTGTGCGCGAAGGTAAAGTGTCTTCATCGTTGCCTCTCGTCTTTAACCTGAACCTAATAATAACAGCAAAAAATAATTTAGTTGTAAAAAAATTGGGAGAAGAATATCTACTATTTCTAATGAAATCAAACTGAAATGCAATAAGAGTGTGAAATAAAAGGCTTGACAATGAAAAACAGATTCACTGGTGTGTGACAAATACATACCAAAATCAGAGATGTCTTCATCTTATAATGAGTAAGAAAAACTAACAATGTGGGAGTTCTCCACAAATGCATTGACTGGTAGGAATTGGATTGTCGGAAAACTGGATCAAATAATTGCAAAACTCTAACATTCTCATAGTCAACTGCCGAGGGTATCGGTCACAAATCAACTGAACCTAATAATCATTACTTTTAGAATATAAGTTAACTCAAAACGAAGACTCCACACTAAACATAATAGCTTTTAGTGGATACCTGTCTCCATGTTCCTACGCCCATTATGACTCCCGCTTCTCCATTTCTAACTGAAATGTTAGTTATATTACAAAAAGAGTTGAAAAGCTTTTTATGGAAAAGAAAATTGATCAATTCTTAATTTGATTATATGTACTATCTGGTCATATTAAAGAAGATAAATTCTGTACAATATTAACAACAATTAATTATCTTAGAACATAAACAAAAAGTATATGATCTCTCTTTCAAATGACTATGTCAACGCTTTACCATAGGGGGATTGCTGCCACTAAATACAATAACAAAAGAGACGAAACACAACATTTTATCAAGCAAGTTTTCATAATAAGGCGAGTAAAATATTTGTAACACGAGCATAGATAACAAACCAGGGTTCAAATCTTCCAAAGTAAACAGTCAGCCACTCAAACAACCTGATTTCACCATTAAGTAATAACTAATGTAGAAAAGATAGGGGAAACCAAAACACACTCGGTAACCAACAAATATTAGGATTCCAATTGCCAAAACAAAAGGGTAAAAATTGCACAGAAGCAATTGCTGGAGAGGGTAAAAATTAACAAAAAATGTGTTAAGCTATGTTAAGTGGAATCAAACTTATATTAACGATATAACAGAGAGAAACAAACATATTATCTTTTGATTTTCTGGAATCAAAGATTAAGGAAGTAATTGTCACATAAAAGTTTTTAAAAATAAACTTTATCAGTTTATCCCACACAACATTCTAAATACTTTAGAATCACATGTAAAATATAATACACTGAGTTTGTAAACATCCAAAAAAAAGGACAATTAACATCTTAACATAAGAGATCAAATTTGTACTTTCAGTAAATCCACATTATTCTGAAAACCTCAGCTGTAGTTGGTGGTGAAATCAATCAGCTGAATCACTTGGATGTTGGTCGTCCCTACAGCCAAATCACTAAAACCTACAATAAGGAGTTGCAAATCAGAATAACCAACTATGCAAATTATACTCTACAGGAATGTGAGGATGCGGCTGCTTATTGTAACTGGGGTACAAAAGAGAAAACGCTCATATCAATGAAATTTGAAGTTATTTTAAGTATCATATGCAACTTTAAAAGTTATAAACTGGTATACAACTTTATCACCAGAAAATTGTTACCTGAGCAAAAGCATATGCCAAAGATGATTACATTCCAGTAGCTCTTTATCTCAAAAACATGCATGTCTGTTGTCAAAGCATAGAACATTGTCCCAAACATCAAGGCTATAAAAGTTGTGAACAGAAATCTGACTGCAGTTTAGGGGGATTTCGTCAGTACAAAGCTCGCTGTTTCCATAGGCAAGCCGCAAACGGGCTGGAAAATGATTGAGCATATTGAGTAGGAAATGATACAGCAACTGATTTTCAGTGTCATATTTTGCCACCAAAACAGGAGGGACTTCTGGTGTACAAAATATATGTACTATAACCAAAAAACTTCACTACAAATATTATGTGGGAACAATGAGTTTATAGATGATGCAAAAAAGAAAGACAAATTGAAGCAACTTTAAGAACAAAAAAATATATTACTTGTAGGCGTAACAGCTTCTTCAATTTCTTGCCTTGTCTCATCATTGTCTTCCTCTGCAACACCAAAGTACCATTATGCACATTTAATTCTCACATCCGGGATGGATCACAATTACATAGTAACTAAAATGAAATACAAATTAATTAAGAAGGAAACAAATTAGCACCTTCAAAAATCTTTGAGTCCTCATCTGAACCAAGAAATTCAACAACAACTGATGTTTATGCAGCTAGGGTTTCTGATGAAGAAATATTCATAATAAATGACAAAGCGATTTCTAAAACATAACTTTCATTTGTACAAAATCAATCTGAGCAAGGTGATTAAAGCCAAGTAGACAAACCTGAAAAAGAACATAGGCAAAGGAGAGGGAACTGAATCTGTTCGAGGAGTGCAGGTAGATAAGCCTAAAATAAAAAAAACTTAAATTAAACTTTATCCCACACAACATTCTAAATACTTTAAAATCACATGTAAAATAAAATACACTGAGTTTATAAAGATCAACAGCATATAAACAAAGTTCAGATCAATAGATATTAATATAATAAAAAATCAATTATTCGTACAGGAAATTTGACCTTAAGATGAACTGCCTCCCCCAAATTCACTTTCAAGAAAATCAACGCCAGAATCTAGCAACTTACAATCGCCACAAACATGCTTCTATAGAACTCGGATTATACTATCTCACCGAAATTTTTTTAAAGAAAAAAGGGCGAAAATAACACAAATTTTAGATAAACGGGAGAATAAAGATTAGACCTGATATACAAATTTAGGCATCTCAGAACTGGTATATCCGATTAACCCCTACAATATAAAGTAACATTAGAATTCCACTAAAATTATACCACATATTCAAATATCAAGTTTAAAATATTATACCGTACGATAAAGATTCGGACCTAAACGTAACTTCGTCCTCCATGGAGATGCAATCCTTCAGTTCTTTTCTGGGGGGAAACAGAAAGAGCTCATCGGATGAAGAGGAAATGGATTATGTTTTCAAATTTTGAATCTATATGCATACATTGAGTTAGTGTATACCAAATAATGTGTCTCGATAAGTGTGTGGAAAGATGCCCGAAGCTTCCTTCGGAAGACATTCACGTACGTGGGACCCAGTTTGTTTTTTGAATTAGTAGTATGTGAACTGCATTTATGCTTTGGTACACTAAATGACTAAAAGTTAGAAACGATGTTGCAACATAATTACGTATTGAAATAAAGGAGTATATATTATTGTTTGTTAAATTATTTTATTTTGGCTATCTTAGTAGTAAATATAGGCCATTAATCTACAAATAAAATTACATATTTTTCATTACTTAAACATTGTGAAATTAAAAATAAATAAAAATATTAATAATAAAATGTTAGTAAAATATACAAATAAATATAGTGCGAGAGTTCGAAAGATTTGGTTTACAATATTTTATCTACAAATAAAAAGCACTTATACACTACTGTTTGCTTTATAGTTTGTGGGATATTTGTCTGCATAGAAGTGGGCCCACCTGGGGCGAGTTGCAAGTTGAAAAAAACATCACGTGAGGAGGTGAAGACAGTACAGTGGCACATCACGTGTTTTGCCGAAATAGTAGACGAAAACACTGCTGATTCGCGAGTAAAAGACGGTAATGCCCAAAAACAGACTTCATCTTTTATTATTTATATATATATTAGTTAAAGTTAATTAGTTGATCATATTATAAGTTAATATGATCAACTATTATTCAAAGTTATATTTAGGGGTTGTTTGGTTCACAAGGTATGGGTATCAAGTATGGGTTTGGAATGACCTAAACCCATACCTAGTATTTGGTTAGAAAATTTTTAATTTTGATACCCATTCCTCATACCCCCAAGGTATGGGTTTTTGATACCTAAGGGGGGAGGTGGGTATCAATCTCATTCCCATGAACCAAATTTTTTTTATAATTTTATTTTCTACAATCTTATTAGTTTTAGTAAAATAATATTTATAAGTTTTTAAATTAATATATATAATATATTTTAATTCAAAAAATATTATTATTATTTATTAATTTAATAAAATAATATTTATACTATTCATTCCAGAGTTGAACCAAACACTAGATATCAGGAATGGAGTTC
>JAUEJK010425639.1:0-14108 GCA_032274865.1 Eryngium alpinum
GGGATGCGATTCTTCATCGTGATGATTCAAATCTTTGTGTGTTGGGTAATGGCATTATATACATGGTGGGATATTAATTACTGAAGGAATCCACGTCCCGAGAGATGCTCGGGTTGATGATGTCCTATTGAGAGCTCATAAAGATAATTATGCAAAGCCCTGTTGGCGAATTTATTCTAGCATAATTATAATGTTTAGTGGATAATCAAGGATAAAAAGGATATTGATTACATTAATTGTAAGTAATTTAATTTAATCAATGGACATGCGATAGCTTAAACGTGGGGAATTTAATAAGCAAATAATAAAGGAGTTCAATTATTTAATTAACTAAATTACCGGAATTAGAAATGTAGTGCAAATATTAATTCTTTAGTGGAATGAATTGATCTTTAATGATAATGGGCTCGGCCCAAGTTATCATTGGGATGTCTTTTCTAATTTCTCCTTGATCCTTAATATGTAGGCTATAAATACTTAATACTCTCCAAGTGGACACCCTAATTTTTAAGAGAAAGCAATATTTTTAAACATAATTATTATGCAAATCCCGTAGCTACACATCAACACAGCGCAACAATCTTAGATTTGCGATTCCCAGAGTTCGAACGGTCGGATCATTCTGATTTTTGGATACTAGCTTCACAACAGACTAATCTAAATTCTGAAAGGCGGCGATCGGATTTGACAGTTCGGAACTGTGTGTTTTTGGGTTCGGGATATAGAACTCTGTTTTAGAAAAGAGTTTTCCTAAGGGTGCTTGCAGAAGGAAACCTTGATAGATCCATGGAACCAACAAAATCAACAATAATTGGTCGTCGTTATCGTCACTTTTTAATTAATATTTAAGTATTAAGTAATTTAATATTTAAAACTAAATCATAATTCTAATTAAATAAAAAAGTAATATTCTACTTTAATATTATGTCTTTCTCTCATAATTCCAATTAAATAAGAAGTAATATCCTATTTAAATATAAAATCTTTCTCTCTTACATATATTTTATTATTAATCTTTTATTATGTATTAAATAAAATATTTAAGTTTTTTAGAATATAATTTTAATAAATAAAAAATTAGTATCACAATCTTAATTAAATAAAAAGTACTTCTAAATTAAATAGTATTTCTAATTAGATAATAATGTCCTACTTAAAAGTCTTACCCTTTAACAATAAATTATAATTCTAATTAAATAAGAAGTAATGTCCTACTTAAATATTCAGTTTTTATCTCATAATTTCAATTAGATAAGAAGTAATATCGTACTAAATATAAAGTATTTCTCTCTTACTTATATTTTATTATTAATCTTTATTTATATATTAAGCGAAATATTTATTCTTTTAAAATAATTTTAATAACTAAAAAATTAGTATCAATCTTAATTAAATAAATATTATTTTTAATAAATAATATTTCTAATTAGATAAGAAGAATTGTCCTACTTAAAAGTCTTACTCTTTAATTTGTGTTATAAAATAATTTTCAATATTATACTTTTGCATGGGTTTCATGTTTATTAAGAGAAGAAGAAGAAGGAAATTGGGAGGAATCAATTGTATTATCTGTTCTTTAGTTCATAATATGGGGTATATATACATGTACAATAAGTAGGAAATGATGAGAGATACATAAACAAGAATCCTAATTATATAAGGTAAATGGACAGACAAATTAATAAATATTTACATAACACTCCCCCTTGGATATTCATTTATGAAATATGCTTGAGATGCTGCCTCGTTAGAAACCTTAAGAGGAAAACCCATCGGGAAAAAACCATGGTTAAGGGAAAAAGAGTGTAGCGCGTATTTACTCCCCCTCGTAAAAGCATCTCTTAAAATCTTTGTGCTGACACAGTCCAATATGATATTGTGAACCAGTTTTTTGAATGTAGTAGTTCGAGAGCACTGTAGTAAACATCAATTATCACGATCTAATAAACATCAATTGTTGTTGTTGTAGATATATGACTGCCTTGTTAAAACCTTATACGGGAAAATGTTGTATGCGAAAAACCTTGACAAAGGAAAAAAGAGTACAGTCTCCCCCTGAAAGTATCATTATTCTCGAACATCTTCTTGTATCGTATCTTCAAGTCTTTGTAATCAATCTTCAAGATTAATGACCTGATATTATAAATATTACAAACTTCTGGCATATCTTCTAAATATGATATATTAATAGATCATTGAATTTTCCTCATGTGAAGATCAAAAGAATATCCTGCTCAGTCATGTGCTACTAATAATATAAATTAGCACATAATTTAAACAAAGATATGGTACTTCTGGACCAAGTAATTTCTTTCTTATTTCATATGGGCAGAATAAGAATTTTCATTCCCTAAAATAACTTATGTACTCAACCGTGAGTACCTTTATAATTGTGCATCAAATAAAGTATAATGTTCGATCTTTAGGTCGAGACAAAATAATAATTTTCCAATCTTTTATTTTGAATCAATGTCAAATTGCTCAAACGAGTTTCAAATCTCTTCTAGAGTTTCGAAATAATATTGATCATCAATCGTTATCACATGAAATAGTAGGATGAGCAAATATTTACAAGAAAAAGGTTAAATTAAGTCTTACTTGATTAGTTTTTCATACTCAATATTTCTCTTTCAGAGTAACAGTAGTATAATTCCATATGTACAATAGAACAACACTAGAAGATAAACAAACATTATTATATAAAAAACATACCTAATTATATGCATAAATCCTAACTTGCTGAACAACTCAGTTTTAGTTCACTCTGGACAGAGATTTTCTGAGTTGTTATATAATAAATCAGACTAATTATGTAATTTATCTTATGAAATCATTATGAACACTTAATATATTCGAACATACCCTTTTGGAAACTCTGAAGAGTTTAGGAAGTATGAAAAAATATATTTTCGTGTATCTTCATTAATCCATCAAGGATCATATTGGACTGTAGGCCCAAATACATTTATTTTCTGCAATTATTGTAGTTACATCCGTATGTCTAAAATATTCAATCATTTGTATCTTGAGATTTTATCTTCTTTTGATGTCATCTCAATTAGAGTGGCGACATAATTTATAATTTTTAAATTCATCAATCTCTTCAAGAGTATTCACTTCGAGGGATTTCTATTACAAGCTTTACACTCTTGTGTATCGTTAGTTATATCCTTATTTTCTTCAGGAGTGTTTTCAATAGTATTTACAATTGGATCTAATATTTAATCATATCTTCACCATGCTTTAGATCCATTCATAACAATAATGTTTGTGCTTTCAATATTTGGACTACAGGTCCATAAAACATTACACTTACAAAGACTTGTCAAATCTCATTTGACATTTCGTCACATTCTCCATCTCGTAATCCTCGTCTTTTATCATTACATCAAGCGCTATTTATATACAAAGATTTCGTCGACGATAACATATTTTCGGTTCCATTTTTTTTTTTCACAATATAATTTATAGAGATATCTTCACTTTGATTTTAAAGTACACAAACCTCTTCTGATGTCTTATCCACCATGTCACATATCTTTTCGGATATCCAATTTCTTCATTTCGGCATCTTGATTATCTGTTCCTTTTTATTTATTCTTTGAGATTTTTTCTTTCTTTTGGAACCGATTAGTTGACCACGCTTCATGTGGGATTTAAACTTATTTGCTTCAACAATTTGTCCTTCAGGGACTTCTACATTTACAGGAGCATGAATAGCTGCTATATGATTTGGTTACTATATCATTATCAGTGAATGCATCAGACAATTGATTACTAATGCATTACAAATAAATTATTTTCAAAGGGACTCATCATTTTGCCACTTCAGTGGTCATGTTTTCTAATCTATTATTCTTTTTTCACATGATTTATAGTATAAAAAAATTTTCAAAGGCTTAATCTTTTTTTTCTGTTATTTTAGTGTCCATTTTTATATTATTATTTTTTAAATTATATAAAAATTGCTTAAGTATTAATGTACTTCAAAATTAATTTTCTGTTGAATTTTTTTCCTGTTATTTCTACTTAAAACACACTTGTTTATCCGTTTCCTCCACTTATTTTATACTTCTATTTTTATGAAATTAATAAATAAATAGATTATAATTTTTTCATTTCAAAATTTATATATCATATACGAATAAATTCAGTTTATACTTTTAAGTTTTTCTATCAGTAATATTGTTTTCAGTTTTTTAGATTTTCTAAAATTAGGTTAAAAATATATTTGTACTGCAAATTATGTGGAAAAATGATCAGCTGAAATTAATTAGAAATGTTTTTATACTATAAAATTATGTGAAAAAAGGAAAACAAATTTAAAAACTTAACCTTATATTAGGCAAAATGATGAGTGGGCCTGAAATCTCGGTAGTGTTCTGAACGTGGGCGAAGATTTATTGGTAACTAATTACTTAAGAATTAGTTCCTCGATTACAACTAATTACCACAGTTAATTACCACAATTAATTACTACAGTTAAATATCCCCGTTTTACTGTTATATGTCTATTAATACTGCATGTTCTAGGGTTAACAGTGTGTTTAACTTCTAAACAGCTCCTCCACTTTGCCGCTTCTCGAATTAAAAAATATTCTAGCCATGGATTTCGTTTTCCGAGGTTTCCGTGATCAGAGGACAACTTCTTCGATTCGTCCGCCCTCTTCTTTTTATGCTTTCCGCACCGCACAACAAAGTCCGTAAATTTTGTTTCGTTTTATAATTTTTCTAGTTAACTCTGAATTTTGCTCACCTGTAATCAATTTCTCAGGTAACAATGGCAGTAGCTCCAGTCTTGGAGGCCGCAATCACTTTATCGGGAATGGCACGGCCATGGTTGAGAGAGAATTTGAGAAGGAGAAGATTCGCGAACAGATTTTGGCGGAGGAAGAGGCACGGCGGTGCCAATTGGAAGCAGAAGTGAGGAGAGAAATAATGTTTGAGAGAGAACTGGAGTTGCGGCGACGAGCTGTTGTTGATCCAGTGGTGGCTCCTCTGCGGTATGCTTCTTCTCATTACCAGGGGATTGAACATGAGTCATATGAAGGGAGGATTGTGGTGCCTATACAGGAAAGATCACACAATTATCCTATGGCAGGGCACCCCAGAATTGGGGGTTTTGAGGATGAGATGCCTTTTCAGCGAACTCCACAACCAATAAGGCTAACTGAAGTTTCTCATCCTGTGGATGTTTGGAATGGACTGGAGAAAGAACCCAGTTTATTGGTCGGTAACTTTTTCCTTTCCTTGCTCACCTGCTGTTATATTTTTCTTATGCTGCTTTATATAGCTTTTGTTTGTTATCTTGTGATAGTTTCTAGATTAAAAGTGATACTCATGTTAACCAAATGAAATTTGCTTTCTTTAGTGATTTCATACTTCCCTAGAGTGGACGTGTTCAGGGAACTGTTTTTGGATATGATTCCGCCTTGCCATGTTTCCATACATGGAAGTGAATGTGATTCTCTATTACGTAATTAGGTTTAATGTTGGAATTATAAATGGGCCTCGGAAATAAAATCTAACTCAAAACACAATTTATGTATATAAATGAAATACAAAAATACAACTTTAAGCTTTCAAGCTTTTTCTTCTCTCTATTTCTATTTAGAGGTTCGGCTTTCTCTTTTCTCTCAACTATATCAATTGTTACTAATCTATCAAATAAGGAGGATGAAGGGCTATATTTATAGGCTTAAATTTGTAGTAGGTGAAGGTAGGTGATGGTGGATTGGTGGAAGGTTGGTGGCTACAATCTTTGACATACATATTTCTCACATGTTGTTTGAATATCTAGATGGTTTGAACATCTAGAGGGTTTGAATTCAAACATTTAATGCATCTAGTTATCAGAATTGAGTGCACATCACACATAGTGAAATGCATTACATGAGGTTTAATTAGGCATGTTTCTTAGTTGTCATCCAAAATATTCGTGTGTCGTTGGGTTGGTCATGTATTCGATTTCATTAAAAAGAATTTTCATGAACAAATCAATTTCATCAGGTGGTTGTTTGTGTATTAAGAATATGGAATGAGCTGTTTAGCTGAGATTCTTCCTCTTCTGTTTCAGTTTCTTTTCATATAGAAAATTCCACTAAAAGTGATGAATTTAAGTTTCAGGGTACATTGTCTACTGGAACGTTTTTAGTTATAAAGTGTACATTGCTTAGTGTGGTTGGTGGGCTGCAAAGTTTTAGCACTCCATCTTTGTCCTGAATTAGGCTTGTTATTTTTAGACTGTACAACTTTTTACATATTCAGCTAAAAATTAGAATGCCATAATTAGATACTGAATATAGAACTTTTTATTAAAAAATTGGAAACACGTTTGCCAAAAAAGTTGGTTGACAGTAGAATTCGCATGTCAATTGAATATATTAAGATTATGCTGTCATCTGACACCACTTGAAAACTACACTTATTATAAAGTTTTGTCACTAATGCTGTTCCTTTATTATTATTTTTCAAGATTAATTCATGCTATGTCTAGGAGCTCTAGCGTAGATATTTTCCCTTTAATTAATTTAAAACATACTATCTCAAGACGCTTGCATTGCCTACTATATCTTGGGAAATACTTTTCTTTCACATATTTAATTGGTTGATCCTTGGAATTATCTTATTTTGGTAAGCATCTACATGTCGCTTTCCAATGTTCGAGTAAAAGTGCATAGAGAAGAGAGGTAAAAGAATGTTGTCCGTCTGGCAAGGTAATTAGCTCTGGCAAGGTAATTAGCTCTGGCTTCCCGTTAGGGTCATGTAAGATATATAGCCTGGAAAAATGATAAAAATAGAAGAAGGTAATAGCCCAAAGTTTAATGTACCAAGTATAACTCCTCCATAGCACATTGAGGGAAAAATCTTTTCCATCTGATGCACCACATTACCTAATTCTAAGAATCATAAAGTCTTAATTTTGCATATAATAAGATGTATAAATATAACTCAAAAAATATAGTGTCTCGGCATGAGCTGCTCTAACAGTGTGAGGGCTTAAGCAATAAGCAAACATTGTATAATAGGCCTTATTATATTATTTGTCCTGGATTTTGTTTTTACTTTGACAGCATGTTAGTTATCACCACTCCCAATACTATTTATAGTAAAATAGTAATATAACGAGGTAGTTTAGCTATTGTCGGAATAAAACTCGGTGAAATTTTATTCTATTAGGAATTTGTGTTATATTTAGCAAGTGAGATAACTAAGCTTTCGGTTGGTTTAAGTTGGCTATGTGTCTTCTAAGTTGGCTATGTGTCTTTGTTATTAACTTATTATATGTCACCAATTTGATGCACCTCTTATCATTTTGATACGTCTGTTGTTTATTATTTTCAAAATGAGGATGTCAAAAGGAAACCTCTAGGTGAAAGTTCTTATATACCATCTAGGAAACATTAATTATTTGTATTTTTAAAAACCAAAGAGTATGGTATTATTACGATCAAGACTACCGTGAAATTAACTTTTGTTATGAAAATATTAGAGTTTTTCTTCATGATGGACTATTGTTTTCGTCATAACATTTTCTCCAAATACTTATATTTTTCAGGCTAAACCTGATGCAAATCTTTTGGGAACAAAACGTAAAGCTGCTCTACCTCCAAGTTCAAGTGCGAGTCACAAAACATATAAAGATGACTGGAGTTGCGCACTATGTCAAATTAGCACCACAAATGAGCGTGGTTTGAGAGATCATCTCCGAGGGAAGAAGCACAAGGCAAATGCCAATAAGTTAAAATCACAAAAGAGAGGAAAGACTGGATTAGGCTCGAAAAGTGATTTTAATCTTATCAAGCATATCCAAGTTGGTGAGAATACAAAGTCAGACCCAACCAATATGAATGAGGATAAATCTCATGGGGCAGCAGCAAATCTCGCACCATTAGGAAGTGCTGACACAACAAAAGATGAGGCATCATTGGCAGAAAATAATAAAATCGCCGATGCAAATAAGGAATGTGGAAAAGAACTCCAGAAATTTGAAGTTGATAAAAGAAAGAATTTGAAGTTTTGGTGTGAGATGTGTCAGAAAGGAGCCAATACTTTAAAGGTTATGAATCGTCATATCAAGGGAAAACAACATGTACTGTGCCTTAACAAACTTAAAGGTTTGGATGTTGTTGGTAGGTCAAACTGATGAAGAAACTTAAGAAGATAAGTGAAGATCTACCCCTCTATCTGAGTGTGTTAAAATAGTTGAAAAAACATTATGAAGATAGGCAGAGATAAGCCATCATGATTCTCCTGTTGTTGAAGAAACGTTTTTTGAGTTGTTGTTAAACAAACACATAAATTAAGCAAAGAAAAGCCATGGTTGATTTCTTACAGGCCAAACTAATTAGCTGATCTAAAGCTTTAGTAAAAAAAAAATTACAATTTTTTATTTTAGAGTTGATTACGTTATAATAACCGGAACTCTTTTCTATTTTAGAGTTCAAAATTTTATAATGGATATAATTTTAAAAGCCGTAGTTTTTTTTTAATAATCAAAAGTCATAGTCAGGTAATAACCATGAATGCCAAATAACGTTCTGCTATTCCGCTCACCTATATTAACAATTTTACTGTTATCTGAATATATATAATATACCTTTACATAGGCAAATAAAGGATTTTTGAATTCGTTTATTTAATTCACTAATTTTAATAATATTTAAATTAATATATTATATATACGTATTAGTATTAGAATTTATATAATAATTTAGGAATTATAATTATAAATAGTATATATCTAATATTATAAATAGTATATATGTGGATCTAATATTTTCGTATTTTGAACAACATGCTAACGAGATTACACAACTATAATGTTAAACAGAAGGCCTAAGCTAATTTTATTGTTGAGGATTTAGAAAAGGCGTTAGGCAAAATTAATCTCTCCATCATAGATGTAATTGCAGTATAAAATAACAATAACAGAGCTTACACCCTTTGCTTGGGTTATTAGTGACTACTACTATTATATGTTAAGACAGTGTAAATATTTTAATGTAATTGAATACAATGTCTCATTTTGAATATTTTGTTCTAGTTCATCACTCATATTGTATGAAAATATTGGGCTGCAGTTTTCTAGTTCACTAAGCAGTATGAACAATTTGAAAGTAGCAGCAATTAGTTAATCACAAACAAGAAACAAAACACCATCAGTCAGTTGATATTTTAACTTAACTATACTTTTACCACTATTGTCATATTACGTGGCCTCTTGATAGACTTAAACCTTGTATAAGGTCACCATGTTACAAAATAGAGCGTAAAAATAATGAAGACATGAGAAAGTTTGCAAGACTCTACATTCCCCGTGTAACTTAATCATCTGCCAAATCTTTGAACTCTCCCATTGCGTAATTCTTCCAGAGGGGTGGTCACCTGATAAGCCATCATCACCACTATGAGTTGTTCCACACATCTCACACACAGTTAACCAACCAACCAGAGTAGTCATAACTACATGCAGAGCAAATCCAAGGTGTCAGTGTATTTCTCGTCTGACCCAATTGAGAATTATATGTTGCTGAAATAATGCTTCTGTATTTGATTTCTATATCTACCCTGATCTATACATTATGTGTTATTTTATACTACGATACATGATAAGATAAATACAAACAAAAAATCTTAGAGATAAACTTTGCAACTCAAGGACTGAAGGATAAACTTTATCGGATGAGAGGATTATCGGATAATATAGGCAGTGTTTAGATAATATCTTAATATCCCCCGTCAAGCTGATGGTGGAGCAGCTTGCTGCGAAGAAATTCAAAACGACTCATGCCTAGAGGTTTTGTGAAAATGTCTGCGACTTGATCATGTGTTGAAATATATCGAACAGTGAGATCTTTTCGTGCTAGTTTCTCACGTACAAATTGAAAATCAACTTCTATGTGTTTTGTGCGAGCATGAAACATGGGATATGCAACAAGATATGTAGCACCAATGTTGTCACACCAAAGTACTGGTGCTGCAGAAATGAAGACCTGCACTTCCCCAAGTAATGATTGAAGCCAAGACAGTTCAACAACAGTATCAGCAAGAGACTTTTACTCGGCCTCAGTCGAAGACCGAGCAATAGTTCTTTGTTTACGTGAACTCCAGGACACTAAATTACATGCCATATAAATTGCATAACCAGCTGTAGATTTTCTGTCAATTGCAGAGCCAGCCCAATCCGAATCGCAGAATGCTTGCAAAGTTAGGTAACTAGACGATTTCAAGATTGATGAGCTGAGATTGTAGGTAAGATTAAGATAGCGTAGTATACATTTTAAAGCAACCCAATCTGATTCCGTAGGTGAATGCATTGCCTGACACACACGGTTGACAACAAAACTTATGTCTGGACGAGTAAGAGTGGCATAGTGGAAACCACCAAGAAGCTGGCGGAACAATGTAGGTTCTGAAAATGATCTATCAGAAGTCATCACAAAAGAATGAGGCATGGCAGCTGGGGTGCGTGACGGTTTACAATTATTCATTGCTGCCTTTTTGAGAATATCAGATAAATATTTATGCTGGGAGAGAAGTAGACCTCGAGGAGTACGCAGTACTTCAACACCAAGAAAATAATTTCAAGGGCCCAAATTCTTGAGAGCAAATTTTGATGCAAGTTTGTGAAGAAGCTCATTAATAGCAGCCCGAGAGTTACCAGTGACCACGATGTCATCAACGTATACCAACATAATCAAGGATATGCCATCTTTGAATAGAAGAAACATTGAAGTAACACACTTGGAGATAGTAAAACCAATGTCACATAGGAAATCCGATAGGCGCTTATACTAAGCGCGAGGTGCCTGCTTAAGGCCATATAAAGACTTGTGAAGAAAACAAACATGACCACGCCTAGAAGCATTGTTATTTATGAGCTCTAAGGTGCAGAAAGGGGGTTGAATGCACCTTTACAAATTTTTACAAATCTATTCAGACAAGGTGCGGTGCCAACACAAAGGATGAACAAAGATTAAGAACTGTGTGAAGTGATATAAGTGTATAGGCTATATGAAAGAAAAACAAAACAACACACAAATCTTTATCAAACAATTTCGTTAGAATTGATGAGCTGAATTGAAGTTAACCTCTTCAAAAAAGGTATACCAAAACTAAGTTGGTCTGCAATGAAGCTCTTCCAGTTTTACAAGATATTCTCTCTCAAAACTGCTGGAAAAAACTTCACAAAGAAAATGATACAAGGACAAGACCTATTTGAATCACAGATTTACCTAAACTAGAAGTGAGACACTAAAGCTACTACAAAAGCAACTTCCCAAATCTGGTAAACCTTTGTCCATAAGTTGGATGGCCACAGTTGTGGTCCAAGAAAACAGAACTCTAATTTTCAAGTGGTCCCTCCAGTTTGGCAACTCATAAAGCTTCAGTCTTTTCGCAGTTTCTGTAAAGCAGTTTTGTCCTCTAGCAGCAACAGCTAACTGTCACTTTCCTTGTCTCATTAGTCAACTTTGATCCAGCTTGCAGGTGCAGTCTTCTGTCTTCAGATTAGAACTAACTGCAAGGAATGCAGTAGCAAACTTGGACTGCAAACTAAGTCTTCACTTCATATGGCACAACAATTGTGATAGAGTTAACTATTTGACTAAGTACACAAATAAAAGAACTCTTGAACAACACCTTTACAATTATTGAGAGTAGGTGCAACATTAAAGTCCTGGACAATATTGGAACTGCAGTATTCTTATTTATTTACATGCAGTGCCCAAGCATCCAGTTATTCTATTATAAACTGTACAAGTATAAATGTTGTACTGCACTTTGAATTGTGCAGTCCATACCCTGAGCTACATTGCAGTGTATTGACATCATCATCTTGGTTCATATTTCCAACAATCTCCCCTATATATCTCAAGGTTCAAATGATGATGTCAAAACCCCAATAAAAATAATGAACGTATAAATAAAAATTGTATGAAGTGCTAAAAGTAAGAAAAGATAATATATACAACCTATATACAACTATATACATGAAGTGCTAAAAGTAAAGTACTGCAGAAACTAAATGTACCTCAATGGAAAAAGTTTCTAGAACTTAGATTCCATTTGATATGTTCCAAAGCTGATGAATTTGATGGGATCTTTAGGATTCCTTACCTGAGAAGAATTCTCATAAAATCCAATGCCACATTTGGTCCTGGATTCGTTCACCCCAATCACTTCCCCAAGCCTTTGTAGACCATTACTGCATCTGTCTAGATCTAGCTTCAGTACTTGATAGAAGGTCTTGAAAGTGGAATCCTCGAAGTTTTTTTATCAAACCAAGAATGTAGTTCAGATCTGTTTGAGGATAGGAAGCAAAATCTTGATAATACAAGAATTCATTCTCTGCACCAGATGAATTAAGGACATTCAACCTCGAATGAAAGTTGGACACTTCAAGCTTTTACTTGTCAATGCAATCAGCTTCCCTTTGTTTTGCGGTGATAAACATATTCAGCTTGTTGATAAAAAAGTCACATTTTTCATCTCCCATCTTTAAAACATCTTTGAGGTCCTGAAACTTATACACTACCATGTTCCTTAACCATTTACCAAGTAGAATTACAGCTTGATTCCTTCCTCTTAATTTCCCAGCTATCCTCCATTTTGATTATCTCACTTGAGCTGCCAGATAATCAATCTTTCCAATAAGCTCCTCAGGATTTGCATGAAGCATTATAAACCCTTGAATATGTCCATAATCACCAGGACTGCAGTTCACATAATGATTGACATAGATGTTCTTCAACTGACTTTTGCTCCTGTTATTGATATTTGGAGGTTTCCCCCAAAAGGTAACAAACTTTGCTCATGGAGACAACTTTCTTGCGTAATCTGATACAGCATGTGGTTTTCTGGACACTTAAGCATAGATGTGGAGATTCACTGGTTTATATGGACGGTTTGAGAGATGATTCAAGATATCCAAATGATAAGACAAGTGGACTGCAGACTTGGAAAGCTGTATGATTTGAGATTCTGGAGGAATTACTTCAGGAACTGTTTCTTCAATATGAGATGCAGTGCTCTGACTGAGAGATGATTCTTGAACTGGTGGTAAGATTGGAACTGCAGAAGAAATGTTTTCCCTTTCACCTAAATAAACTACAACTGCTGGAGTGATAAGTTCCTTTCTTCTTAATCTTTTTGATTCCAGCATTGAAATCCCTCAATCCCTGCCTATCGTCTTCTAAAAGAACTCTCCAGTTAATGTCAAACTCCATTACATCATTATTGTTCTCTGCAATCTCAAGAGCATCCAATCTTAGCTAGTGCTCTTCCATTTCAACTTCCTTATCTTCTTCCTTCATGATTCTCAGTAACTCCTTAGGATAAATCACATCACCTTATTGGGTTTGATTTTCTTTAGCCACAAAGCCTTTCTTCTTTCTCCTTGAAACATAAACTTTTGCTTTTGGCTTCTCAGGAACTTCAGCAAGCTTCCTAGCAAGTTCTGCATCCCTTTGAATATCATCAAATAATTTTTGTCTGGCTTCAACAATAGCTAGTTCCTCAGCAAAGAAAATTCCAAGAGAATTCTCAGGAACTACAGGCTCATTGACACTTGGCACTTCAACTTCTCCAAGACTTTAAGAATCTGATACTGAGTCTTCTTCATCAGTAACAAAGCCTTCAAGAGATTTGGCCAATGCCTCATCAGAAGGAATTTGCATTATCTTACTTGAAGTTTTCCTCCCCTAGTGATAATTGCAGAGCACATAAAGCCTTGAGCTTTTTCTGCTGGATCTGCAGCACTTCTTTCTTGTGCCAACAAGGACTGGAAATAAGCGTCAGCCTTCTCTTGATCAAGATCTCTCTCAACTTCTATAAACCAGACTTTACCTTTGCCCTTTGGCCTTTTTTCCTCAACAATCTCCAGAATTTTGAACTTCTTCTTCTTAGGCCTCTCAAAAGGTACTGCATGTCCTCCAATTGAAGATTCTCATGCATACTGCATGATTTGAATTGGAGGTTCCTTTTGTTACCTCAAGATCATCTTTTCTCTTTCGGTTAATTCCGGGACTTCAGTGACAGGCATAGCAAGAATTGGATAGACAGGCACAACTGCAAGACTGCTTAAATTTGGCACTGCCTCTCCAAAG
>JAUEJK010425855.1:0-14103 GCA_032274865.1 Eryngium alpinum
GCAAATATTATAGAAATTGAACATTTATAAATTGCGATATCATTATTTTTTAAATTACAAAGAATATGGTAGCACTACTTACTAGAATGCAATATGTTTGAAAATTTCAAGCACACCAATTCTCTAGATAACTGAGAAGGAATTTTTTTCAGGCAAGTAAAATATCGTCACGGATTACAAAGTATTATATAAAAGTTTATAATAAATATATGAAAAAGAAAAGTCTGTATGTATATAGAGAGATATTATTATGGGGCTCTTTGAGCTGCAGCTTATAAGTTATAAAAAAAGTTATTTATTTGGTACTTTTTTTTCAATTTTTTTTATAAGTCAGCTTTAAGTCCATCCAAACAACTTAACTTAAAGTGAAAAAATTACTTATAAAAAAAACTTGATAAAAAAGCATTAAATATATTTTTTTTCAGCTTATAAACTACAACCACTTATAATCAGTACACAAACACCAGCTATATATTTTAGGTAGCTAGGTACAATGTAAAATGTTAGTAAGGGTCACATTTCCACACTTAACAGTATATTTTATTATTTCTGTAAAGAAGGACTTAACCATAATAGGAATATTCATCAAGAAAATGTGCAATTTATATGTACTTGTTTTGAGCAGTAAAATTCACACATTTTCCTACCTACATATAGTGACACATAGAGATATGATTCTTATGTATATATACTGTTCATTTAATTAATTAATGACTTTAACTAAATGGATTGACTAATATATGTAAAATAACTAGGTATATTAAAAGAATAAAGAAATATGCAGACTATATATATATATATATATGTGTGTACATAATAAATATTTAAATTTAATCATATAACTAGCTATATCCAAATATCAGATGCTTTAGTTTCGCAAAAAAAATAAATATCAGATGCTTTAGTTAATATTAGTTTATATACGTATGACGCAAGATTAGAGATGTTAAAGTAGGTAGCCAAGTAATAATAAATAATGATTTAGTAGTAGATTATATATGTATATATATGTGTGTGTGATGGCATGATCCCAGCTGGTTGCAGTAGTCAATCAGGTCTCACTCACTCAGCCTCCTATATATATAGGACGTGGGGGAGAAAGAAAGATAGCATCACCACTTATAATAACTTAATTCAATCCTCTTCAACTTTATACTACAAGTACCTAGCTAGGTTCCTCAGCTCCTTATATATAGTTATTAATTAGTATACATATATATATAATATATAAGTCCAAGTAGCAAATACATAAATGGGTGGAGGGAGAGCACCGTGTTGTGACAAGAACAATGTAAAAAGAGGGCCATGGAGTCCTGCTGAAGATCTCAGGCTTGCTGCTTTTATCCAGAAGCATGGCCATGGCAACTGGCGCTCTCTCCCTAAACAAGCTGGTCACTTTTTTTTTTTCCTTCTCTGCTTTTCATTCCAATATATATGTTATATGTGTGTGTGTTTGTGTGTGCTGCCATGCCTTCATCAGATTCCAGATTGTATTTGTGCTGTTCAGATTCTTGGTCACCTACATAATTAATGTCTCTCTACCTATGTTTACTTTTCTTTACATGTTATTTATCTTCAATGAAAAGTACTGTTAATAGTGTCCAAAATTATCAATTAGGTGAAAATATTTTTCTTTCACTCAATTTTTGTTTCTAATATTCTTTTACTTTGATTATTCATATGTGCTTATATATATAAATATATAATTAATAAAACTATGATATATTTAATTTTTAAATTCTATCACAAATTATTTTAATTAAATATATTTTATTCATGTATCATCACTTATTATAAATTGAAGTAAGTATTCTTATAAGCGATGATAAATAGCCTCTCAGTGTATACCCTAATCAAGTATATTGGAGACCTCAAAAACTAATTAATTACACTCATCAACTAGCTACTCCATATTGTTTTCAGTATATTATATTATATATATATTCATATTGTGTTGATATTTTGTTTTGTATATAGGGCTGCTGCGCTGTGGAAAGAGTTGTCGATTGAGATGGATAAACTACTTAAGTCCAAATGTGAAACGTGGAAACTTTACTCTTCAAGAGGAGGAAACCATTATAAAGTTGCACCACTCATATGGAAACAAGTAATAATTTATTTATTTTCTCAATTACTTTATACTATTATATTTATGCAAATATTTATTTAAGTAATAAAAAATTTCAGGTGGTCAAAAATTGCAGCTGAATTACCAGGACGTACTGATAATGAGATTAAAAATGTGTGGAACACACATCTAAAGAAAAGATTATTACCAGGGAAAGCTGATTACAAACATCAGAAGATTAATGAAATCAAAAGTAATACTTGTTCACCAAAATCATCTAATTCCCCAGCTTCATCTACTACTACTACTGACACATGGTGCAAAAATCGAGGCACAGTTGAACTAACTACAAGTGATCATGATCATGATCACGATCAAGATCCTGTGGCTAAAATGGCAGAGGACATTGTTTTACCAGAAAATTGTCAGAAAAAAGAAACATCAAGATCAAGTTCATTTTCGTCTAATGCATCTAATTTTTCAAGCTTGAATACTCCCCTTCAAATGGATCAGAATGTTGCAAAACCAAGCCAAGAAACGGAGTCATTGTTTAGTTATTCTCTTGATAGTAATTTGCAAGAGTTACTAAATGAACTTGATGATGTTATGGATTCTGAGTTTGATGTTTGGAATGTGTTGGAGAATGTCAAAGACCCGCAAGACCAGAGCTCACATGAGAACAATAATAACAGAATAAATAGTGACGACATAGAATTGAGTGAATGGTACAGATATTTAAAGAATAACGAGGTTGGACTTGAGGGAATTATTGGAGAAGAAGAGAAGAAAGGTGATCAAAATGTTGATTTTTCTAAGGAGGTTTTAAGTCTAGAGCCAGAAGAGATTGCTGATTCTTTTCCACTTTGGCCAGCTTCACCTCATAACTTCTGAATTTTAGCCTAATACTAATCATGAGCTCAAAATATCTAGGGATTCGAGCTAAGAGTTTTCATCTTTAGATCATGATTGTTGAATTATGTAGGTTATATATATATATATCCTGTATACACTTGATCAATCATTAATATAGGTATATATTTTCTGGTCCACATTAAAGTGATGCTTTTGACCGGTGCATCTAATTTCAGGTATTTTAACTATATAGTTAGAAATATTATTTTTTAAAAATAAATAAAATATTTAAATTTTTATTTATAAAAAAAATTAAAAGATAATATTTCTAACTTTATAATCAAAGTATCTAAAAAAGTATCACTTTAATATGAAGTAGATGAAGTATATGTAACTAGTTCTTTAGCACCTTAGAACAACTCCAACCCTTGTTATCTCTATTCTGGCGAGCTTTATAGTGATTTTAGATTTTAGAAGTCCAACCGCTCTCGAATGAGGTTTTACTCCATATATTTATCTAGACAATCAGATTCTCTATTTATATATTTAATTTTATTTTCTCCTTTTCTATTATATTTATTATCTTGATTTTTGTACTATTAATTATTTATTAAAATATATAATAATAATAGAATAACGAGTTAATTTAATGAGTGCTCTTAAAACAACAGCTAGTTAAAAGCTGTCTCAAATAATATTATATTATAGTATATTATTTGTCCAGTGGAATAAAGAGCAGCGTTGGGGGCTTGCTCTTAGTTTGGATATTAGAATTTTGAATCCAAACGATACACAAGAAATTTTATAAACAAATTTTTGTTTTTTTATTTACCATTTGTGTAGATAAAGCAAGCGTAAATTGTATCAAATTATATGGTGTTACAACTATAGAAGATAGCAAAGAAGACAACAATGCAAACAAATAGAAGAATATGAACAGTGGTGATGTGCAGGTGTATGGGTGAACATGGATGTGCATGCAGGCTACGCTCACTCTCATGCAAGTTGACTATGATCCCAGAAAATGACAGCAAAAATGCAAGGGATTCTGCTCAATGATTAGAGCATCATTTTATCATCTTTTCTGTTATTTCTAATACTGATTTGGCAGCATCTTATTGGTGCAATGATGTGTCAATTATAGCTGAGTTTTAGTATAGGATTATATATAGATTAGGAAGGTGTATTTTGTATTGAGTGAACTTGACATATACGAGTTTGTTATACGAGTTTGTTATACGAGTTTGTTATACCTTAATAAAATCACAAATTTCTCTCTAAATCTTCATCTTTTCCATTTCAAGCTTCATATCACTGAAACTTTCATGGTATCAGAGCTTCAAATCGATCTCTAAATCTAGTAATTGTGTTGTCTGCTTTCGCAAGTACTTAGATCTAAAGTTTCAATGACAAATCGAAACTATGCTCATGTGGTTGCTACTACTCATCCTCCTCATCCTCCTCCTACATCCATAACTACTACTACAACTGTTGATGTCAACAGTCCATTCCACATTCACTCATGTGATCATCCTGGAATTGCTTTAGTGACAGAGGTGTTACCAGATCAGAATTATCAACATTGGAGTACAACTATGAGAATTGCTTTATCTGCAAAAATGAAGCTAGGTTTCATTGATGGATTTGTTTCTAAACCTACTCAAGCTTCTCCTTAGATATCTCTGTGGATTGGAAGCAATGATTTGGTGATCTCTTGGATCCTCAACACTGTCTCAGTGGAGATTCGAAAAAGCATTGTTTATATGAACATTGCTAAACAGATCTGGGAGGATTTAACTATTGGGTTTGCTCAACAAAACATGCATAGGTTATTTCAGCTTCGGAAGGATTTAACCTCTCTTGTTCAAGGTACTATGTCCATCACTGCTTACTTTAAAAAGTTTAGAAGTTTAATTGATGAACTTGATGATATCTCTCCTATACCTAAGTGTAAATGTGCAAATAACAACTGTACTTGTGAGAATATGCAAAAACTGAATGAATATAAACATAAGATGAAACTGAGCCAGTTCCTTATGGGATTAAATGAGAGGTATACAAGTGTAAGAGGTCAATTGTTGCTTATAAAACTTTTACCAACTTTTGAGCATGCATACTCTATCTTACTTCAAGAAGCAAACCAAAGAGATTTTGGATCTCAAGTTCCTGTAGACAATATGGCTATGAATATAAGGTACAATCAATTTGGAAACAAATCAAAATTCTCAGGATCTGGCAATAGGTTTGTTAATCAAAGAAGGAATAATGATCCTTCAATTGTCTGTGAATATTATCACTTAACTAGTCACTTGAAGGACAAGCTATCCTGAGTGGCACATGTTGTATGGCCAACCTAAGCCCAAGCCAAGATTTAATAATGGCAAAAGAATGGCTGCACAAATGTCTAATCAAGGTGCTGAGAGTCATGAATATGCAAATGATAATGCATCTGTTGAAAGTGGATCAAATCTACTCACTGATGCTCAATGTCAACAAATTGCTCAAATGTTGCAAGCTAACCTTGGAAACACTGCTCCTTGGATTAACACATCTTCAAGTCAGATGTCAGGTAATAAAAATATGTCTTGGTTCCAAACTAATTCTATCTCATTTGCTAACCAAGTCACTTTTTCAAAGAATGTTGGTACCTGGATTCTAGATCCAGGTGCAACTGACCACATAACTCCAAATCTATCTTTGTTACTCAATCCAATGATGCTTAATTCTGAATTGCATTTACCAAATGGTGAAGTGGCTTTGATCAGTCATATGGGAGATGTTAAACTCAACTCAGAAATTATGCTGAGACGAGTTCTTTGTGTTCCAAAATTTGAATGTAACCTATTATCTATTCCCAAGCTTACTAATGGTTGCAATTCTGTTGTATCTTTTTCTGCTGGTAAATGTGTTATGAAGGACCTTTTCAAGAGGAATGAGATAGAGATTGGTAGTTTGAAGGATGGACTCTACAAGTTGCAACTGACTGAAGGTGATTTATAGCAACAAAAGTTGTTTAGAGTTTCTTATGTGAAAACTAGTACTCTATGGCTCTCTAGATTATGACATCCATCTAATAATGTAATGAGCCACATACCTTGTGTTGCATCTACCTTACCTGATCATTGTGATATTTATCACAAGTCTAAACAAGTGAGAATTCCATTCCCTATCAGTGATACACATTATCCTGTGTTATTTGGATTGGTTCATTGTGATGTATGGGGTCCCTATAAACACTATACTCATGGAAAATGCAATTAGTTTTTAACTATGGTTGATGACTGCTCAAGATGTACATGGATTTTTCTGTTCAGTGATAAAGCACAAGTGTCTACTTTGATAAAGAATTTCTTAGCTTATGTGAATACTCAGTTTAAGACTGGTGTAAAGGTGCTCAGATCAGACAATGGAACAAAATTTCTAAATAAAGAAATCTCACCCTATCTTAAAACTTTGGGTATCATTCATCAAACTAGTTGTGTTACAACCCCTCAGTAAAATGGGATTGCAGAAAGAAAGCATAGACATTTGCTAAATGTTGCTAGGGCGCTTAGATTTCAATCCAACTTACCTATTTCTTTCTGTGTTGGGGGGGGGGGATTGTGTTCTAACTGCTACACATCTTATAAACATATTTCATTCACCTGTATTGAACCAAAAATCTCCTTATGAAATACTCTATAACAAACCTCCCAATTACAGTCACCTAAGAGCATTTGGTTGCTTATACTATATATCCAATTTTCTACCTAAGAAAGATAAGTTTGCTCCAATGGCACTTAAATGTGTTTTCATTGGATATCCCTATAGTCAAAAGGGTTATAGAGTTATGGATCTCAGTACAAGGAAGTGTTATGGTACCAGAGATATTATATTTGTGGAGAATTCTTTCCATTTCTATCACATTGAAAGTACAGATCCAAATTTAGATAACACATCAATGTTTCCTCTATCTCCCTTACATGTGTTTGATGATAATGACTTCACTGGTCTTGACCAAGCTACAACAGAAATATTTATGAGATCTAATGATGATGAAGATAGACATGTTATCACAGATGCAAACATTACAAATACTCCAGTGAACAGCCCTACAATTCATGTTCCAAGTGTTGATCAGGCTCCTACAATTGCTACAAGGCCTGTGAGAGTTAAACATGTTCCACAAAAGTTTAAAGACTACATTGGGCTTCCTTCTACTATCACTACCAATGCTCTATCTACCTCCTCTCACAAGGTTTCAGGTAATACATTTCAATCATCTTCTAATTGCATATATCCTTTACAGCAATACTTATCATATTCCAAGTTTACTCCTCAACATGCTGCTTATTTGGTCAAAACTGCCAAGATTCATATTCCTTTATCTTATAAGCAAGTTGTGCTTGATGCTAAATGGAAAAATGCAATACAAAATAAACTGACCGCTCTTGAACAAAATCACACTTGGGATATTGTTTCTAAATCTAAAGATCATCACATTGTGGACTGAAAATGGTTGTTCAAACTAAAGTTCTTGCACAGTGGAGAAGTAGAAAGATGTAAAGCAAGACTAGTAGCAAAAGGTCTCACTCAAATCCAAGGATTGGATTACTTTGAAACCTTTTCACCTGTAGCCAAAATGACTACAGTTAGAGTATTCAATTCTGTTGTTGCTATGCAGAATTGGTCCATTAAACAGTTACACATCACCAATGCTTTCTTGCATGGTGATCTTTATGAAACTGTTTATATGAAGATTCCACTTGGTATTCACCTGCTACAATCTTCTTCAAATGTTCAAGACTCTACTCAGCAAATTTGTAAATTGAAGAAATCTCTCTATGGTCTCAAGCAAACCCCAAGATGCTGGTTTGTAAAGCTCTCTTTGCTCTAAAACTGTTTGGATTCAAACAAACTCATTGTGACAAAAATTTGTTTGTTTATCATGTGGATACGAAATTTGTTACAGTTCTAGTATATGTGGATGTCATTCTTCTCACTGGCAGTTGTAATCAACTCATGAAATAAGTCATCACCTATCTCAGCTCTCATGTCAAAGTCAAAGACATTGGTTCAGCTAAGTACTTCTTAGGAGTGGAGCTTATCAGAAGCAGTAGTGGTATTTATCTCACTCAGAGAAAGTACACTATGGACATTCTTACTGATACTGACCTTTCAGGAGCAAAACACTCATTAATTCATATGGAACAAAATCATACCTTGCTTGATAATCACAGTGATTTCATCAATGAATCTGACAAAACTGTGTACATGAGATTAGTAGGCATGCTCATTTAATTGACAATCACAAGACCTGGCATTGCCTATTCAGTTCAAGTATTGTCTTAATTTCTTACATCTCCTAGAGTGGATCACTTACAAGCTGCATTTAAACTGGTGGTTTTTAAAGCAAACAATAGGGCAAAGTCTCATGTTCTCAGCCTCTTCTTCATGTTCTCTTACAGCATTTTGTGATTATGATTGAGGTGGCAACAAAGAATCTAGACAATCCCTAACAGGTTATTGCATTCAATTTAGCTTTTCTCTCATTTCTTGGAAATGAAAAAAGCAACCTACAGTTTCAATGAGCTATTCTGAAGCTAAATATAGGAGCATGGCTGATACTTGCTGTGAATTAACATGGTTGTTAGCTCTTTTTAGAGAATTTGGTATTGCAAATCTTACTCCCATTTCTTTATAATATGACAGCAAATCAGCCTTGTATATTGCTTCAAATCCAATCTTCCATGAGAGGACTAAACACATTGAGATAGACTGTCATATTGTGAGGGAAAAACTTCAACAAGGCATGATCAAGACTGCTCATATTGCCTCACACTTACAACTTGCAGATATGCTTACAAAAGCTCTCTCACGAGCTCAACTATTCTCTTGTTTTTCCAAGTTGAATGTTTGTAATCTTTTTCAAACATTCAACTTGAAGGAGGAGGTTACAGCTATAAAAGATATCAAAGAAGAAAATAATGCAAACAACGAGAAAAATCTGGACAGTGGTGATGTGCAGGTGCATGGATGAACATGGACGTGCATGCAGGCTACACTCACTCGCATGCAAGTTGGCTGTGGTCCCAGAAAATGACAGCTAAAATGGTCCCAGAAAATGACAGCTAAAATGCAAGGGATTTTTCTCAATGATTATAGCATCATTTTAGCATCTTTTCTATTATTTCTAATGCTAATTTGGCAGCATCTTATTGGTGCAATGATGTGTCAATCATAGCTGAATTTTTGTATAGGATTATATATAGATTAGGAAGGTGTATTTTGTATTAAGTGAACTTGACATATATGAGTTTGTTATGCCTTAATAAAATCACAACTTTCTCTCTAAATCTTCATCTTCTCCATTTCAAACTTCATATCACTGAAACTTTCATATGGACCCGTATGTTCCTTGCAGAATCTCACAAGGTTGGAATGTATATATGTTATTTATTTTTATTTTAAAGTAAGTTAGATACGGATATAATTAAATTACAATAAGATATAAATAATATAATAATAAATATATAAAATTAATGCGGTGATTATAGCCTATAACAAGGGGTGAGCAAAATTGGGTATCCGTTCCGGTTTTAAAATTCGGATCGAATATCTAATTTTTCTGTTTATTAAAATTATGATCTGTATTCGATCTGGTTTAATCGGGTATCCGAAAAATTGGATATTCAGTTAAATCAGATCGGAAATCGGATTATCCGAATCCAATATATATATATATATATATATATAAATTTTTTTACAAAAATTATAATTTATTAAGTTTTATTTTTAAAAAATTCTTTGAAATTTATTTTTGCTTAAGAAAAGTTTAAAATTTGATATTAAAATCTTATAAGTATACTAGTTCATGAAAAATAACTATTATTGAACAATATATAAATAAATTATTTATTATATATTATCCTATAAAATATTTTTTTTTATAGAAAATAATTATGTAAAACTAAATTTTTATATAACTTATATTTTAAAACATATATATTCGTAATTATTTGGTATTTCTTTGAATATGAAATTAATATTATATAAAATAATAATTAAAAGTAGTGTATAAACTATAAAATCGGGTCGAATCCGGGTATCCGGTTTCTCAATTTTGTAATCCATATATGTATTCAAATTTAACTAGAAAAAATCGAATTGAATACCCGATCCAATTTTTTGAATTGAATACCCATATTCAAATTAAAAATTCGGATACCGAATAACCATCGATTCTAGGTGATATGAGAATTTAAATTTAATACTTTTATAATATTTAATGATGTTATGTGATTAAAAATATTAATTTATAATTTATTGTTGTTGAATATCGAAACTTAAACAAATAAAAATTTTAGATTAAAAATAAATTTAATATTTATATCATGCCTTATAATACTTTGTAGTCAAGAAATTTAACTATAATTTCACCATCATCAGCTGCTAAAATCTTTAAATGAATAAATTTTCAATTCAAAAATTAATCGTTCAAAAACTAATCATCCACTTATACTAATTTAACTTACTATATTACATATAATTAAAAATAATGGACTTCAAACACATACTACCAAACCCTATAAATAACGAATATATCTTAAATATTTAAAATAAGTACGGTAATATATTTCTGTTAATATCTTTAGTTATAGTTTTATTGATTTATAAAATACTTTTGCCAGTTTATTTAAAAAAATTAATAATAAGCATATAAATATCCTAAATAATATGAATAAATAGAAAAAAGTTATCTAGTAAATTAATAATTTTAATAGATAAATATTTTAACTATCAAAATTAATTAAATCAAACTCCTCTACTTGAATGACAAAGAAAATTTAAAATTATAGTAATCAAAACAAGTTTGATCTCTTTTTCTTCTTCCCAGCGTGCAGATACAGACTTTACGAAATGCAATATCATTTTTTTAACAATAATGATAAATAATCCAATAGTGATAATCCGAATACGTAATCCAAATGATGTGTCATGAAAATAAAAGAAAATGGACCATGTGGTGAACTTAAAATCCAAAATTATAACAACCACTACCTTCCTTCCACCTCATTCGGACTACACGGATTATAAAAGTCGGACGAATAAATCTTTTTGTACTAACTTAATGTACAAACTTAAAACACTACCGAATTAAAACATAATACGTGGCATACTAAAATTAATTAAATAAAAGTCCACCCCTGGTGAACATACGTGACCATAGTTAAACAAAACCTACCCCTAAATAAAGCCCACTTGTCAAATTACTATTGGGTAGTGTTTTTGTTAGTAGAATCAGTTTATACATATAGATTTATTCAAGTCGGACTCTGCAGCACTACTGAAAGTTTAATTAATTGAGAAGTTCGCCAAAGCATCTCAAAAACTAACATCAAAATCCAGTTGGGCCAGGGGATGTATTTTGGGCTTAAAATGAATAAACACAAAATATGGGCCACCAGGTCTGTCTCTTTAAACTTGTCTAGCAGAAAAAAGAAAGAGAGAGAAGGAGCGATTGCAATGGGTAGTGAGAGAAAGTCTAAGGAGGAAGACAGCAGGAAGAAGAGAGCATCTCGCACTCCTTCTGAAGGTCCTTTACGATTTCTTGCTCTCTCTACATCTATGTGTGTGTGTGTGTGTGAATTTAAGAATCTTCAAAACTGTTGTAATATCTATTGGATTTGTATTTGTAATTGAACAGACGAAGGGAGAAGTAAAAAGCGTAGAACAGCAGAAGACAAGGAAACCAAGAGCAAGACAAAGAAGAAGCACAAATCCTCCAAACACCCTTCCGATAAAGGTCCTTTTTGCCTTCTTTATTTTTAATTTTTAGAATTTACAATCATTTTTGCAAAAATAATAATAATAATAATAATAAGCAATATACTGGTTGGGATTTTGTTTAATGAATTCAATTAGTTGGGAATTGTTTCAGTTTGATCTATCATCTATATGTTTTTATTACAAAAAACAAGATTGACAACTTGCTAGCTTTGATATATATACGATTTCATTATGTTGTTATATGCTAAGAGGTTAATTGTTTATAGTAAGTTAAACATCTTTGTGGTATTATGCGTTAAGAGGAATTGTGTGGTGGGGGTTTTACAGCTATTGGTTTTTTTGCTTGTTAAAGAATCCACGATTTCAACTGTTTTAACTCTCATTAATTCTCCAATGGACTTAGGACCGCATTATATTTACTAGTGCTCAGTGAGATGCATCTATAGGTTTTGGCCCATTTTGCATTCTCATACTGCCGATTCTTTGTTGAAAACAAGTAGAGCTCATTTTGGTGACATTTGTTCTTCTTATTCTACATGTTTTACACAAACTCCATACATATGGATGGCTTACGTGATCGAACATAGCAAGACAAATGTGCAGCTGCCGCTGCATATTAGTGTTTTGGGCACATGGGTACTGCTCTCTTATCTTAGAGATAAATTAGAGTTTCGTGATTTCCTCATCAGTCATCAGAAGTATATATTAAGAAAGACTAGGACAAATACTCATTTCAAGAATGGTTGAGACAGGATGTTGATCAGGAGCTAGATATATTCTAATTACCAAGGAGAAATGATGAAAAGTATATCTAATGCTGAATTAACCGGAGAATCCACTATCCGGAAATTTATTAAGCTGGGAAGACAGAAAAAATAATGATCACGCAAAATAGAGTATCACAAGGTTTCTTTATAATCCAAGTATCTAACACCTATCTAATATGCTGGGTTACGCAAGTAAATAAAAGTAGAAAACTAATTTGACATGTATACTAGAAAATTCTTTATATGATAACATGGAGTATCTATGGTCAAATAAGAAGTATTTCTATAGTAATGATACAATCCTCAGTATTCCAGAATTCATAAATTATTTCAAAACTATTGAATACTGTGAAAATCTTAATAATAAAATTTAACAATATGTTGCCTTTGATTTTTGCTGCTATCCTCATCTACTATTAGCGCAATCCACAAACATTATCATGGTTGATAATGATAACCAACATTTTTATGTCATGCACTAGTCAATAAATCTGGAACTGCTATACATTTAGGTCTGTCTTTTGAAATGTGGGTTTTATGTTTTTAACTAATAATTTGCTTTTAGGTGTAAAAAATTTAGAGAATCTTAGTACAAATATTTAGATCAAACTAACTGCGTAATGTTGTTTCAGAACTGAAGCAAGATATGAAACATAAAGATAAAAGCCACAAGCGTGATCGGCATTCGGTGAGTTCTTCCTCTTCATCTGTCCAGTATCAGTTTACATATAAAAAACCATGTATTTCCTCATACAAATTTTCGGAGTTTATAGAAGTTATTTCCTTGCAACAAAATCATTTTACATTGAACTTAACCGTCTATACCCTTATATTCTCCAGTAAACTAAAAAGTGATATTCACATGCTTTATGTTTTTAACACTATATGCTGCATAGGTAAATTGCATTGTGTTGATTTGTTATGTTCTAGCCTAGCTATTGTTAACTGCAGATACGAAAGTAGATTTCTTGCCTCTATTATTTCTTTACTCCAGTGAATTTTAATGAAAAATTGTAGCACTATAATGTTTGATTAAATCATCTTGTTCCATCAATTCCAGTGAACTTCATGGGTTTGTGATCATCACATCCCTTTTAGCCAAGTGTTACTAAATCTGATAGAACCTATTGGGAGTATAATTTATTGAAGATATTGCACTTATCTTATGTAGAGAATATCAGTTCCTCAATGTGGTGATATTTTTGATGATATTTTTTCCTTCGTAATTTGGATTAGAGTTGCAACTACTTGCCCCTTAACTTATTTGTTATCAACTCTTCAATTTTACCACCATACCCATGGTGAATTTTACCACCATACCCATGGTGAATGCTCGACACTCAGAATTAAAAATAGGACACTGTACACTAAGTTGAAGCCAAAAATAGGCAAATTAAAAATTTCAAAGTATTGCCAAGTCCGCCAATTGGATCAACACCGGTGTCCGGGTAACGTAGCTTATCTTGCTCAAGCAACTGAATGCAACAACCTCTAAATAGCAAATTTCTAGCTACATCAAAATTGAGAGCATATGCAGATATGCTGTGATGTAGGCATGGTTATAAAGTCGGTAAGTCGAGTCGAGTCGATGGAGGTTCGATTAGTCGACGAGTCGCCGACTAGTCGACGATCAGTCGATAAATTATA
>JAUEJK010425956.1:0-14101 GCA_032274865.1 Eryngium alpinum
TTTCGTACCAAAAATTGGGTCCCTGCGAAAATCTTCAACCCTTGACCTTTCTCCTAGGCGTGGGCGCCTAGGAGACCTCTCTAATGGCCCTATTAGCGTTTTTACCTTTCTTCCAAACAACCTCCCTAGGCGCCTGCGCCTAGGGGAGTCTTCCTCACTCGCCTAGGGAAGTCTTCCTCACCCACCTTGGCGTTCTTATTACTCCTTTATCTACTCTCCTAGGCTTTAGCGTCTAGAAGAACCATACCACCTCAGCTTGGCGTTTTATAGCTTCACTTAAACTACTTCCTAAGCGTTCCACACCTAGGAGAGTCTCCCACTCCCCCTATTGCATCTTTCCCATGCTCATCTCCTCCTTCCCTAGGCGCTAGCGCCTAGAAGGGTGTGTAGATGCCTACCTTGGTGTTTTAGTTCTTATTCTAGAGATCCTCCTAGGCATTTTGAAGCCTAAGAATCCTTTTTTTGCCCATCTTGGCGCCTTCCTTCTTCCTTGATACATTCTCCTAGGTGTTTAATACCTAGGAATGTTGAAAGATAACCATCTTGGCGTGTTTGAAGAAACTCCTTTGAAAATCCTATGAACATGACATGAACCCCAATTCTAAAACAAAATTCTGAAAACGAACTTACCGCGGAGTTCGATCCGTGTACTTGTGTATTGAAGTAACGCTCACACCTTTTTAATCTTGGCCCTAAGGAAACTCTTTCCTTGATGATTTAAGGTTTGCTTGAGAGTTTCCCCTTGGCCCGGAATGTCAAGGAAACTCATTCCACCCAACCTTAACGATTTAAGGCTAGTTTTACCTTAGCTCGTAACGCCAATATTGAAACTCATTCCACCTAACCTTAACAGTTTAAGGCTAAATAATGAATCCTTTATTCGTGATCCCTTCCTAGGGTATTCCTTCCTAGGGTATCCCCTCATAGGATATTCCCTCCTAGGGTATCCCTCATAGGATATTCCCTCATTTTAACGTTTTGCAAGAGCTTCATTTACCCCTCCTGGGTTTTGCAAGAGCTTCATTTACCCCTCCTGGGCATTTTGTATACTATTCTTTCTTCACTCCTAGGCGCCATGCGCCTAGAAGGGTTAAACCATACTAGCATGGCGTTTAGGCCACCTCTTATTCCTCACTCCAAGGCGCTATGCGCCTAGAAGAATTGTAGTGCACCACTTTGTGCTTTGTCTATCTTTCTAGGGATCCTCCTAGGCTTTCAACGCCTACCAGGGATAATCAGAAGCAGTAGAAGTTTGCCTAAGTGGAAAATCAACTGCATGAGAAAACTTAACTGAATTCCAGGTGGCATTTACGGCTTGGACAAGAAGCCAAAAGTTGTTGCTGGGATACAACTTTGTGGAGAAAATAAAGTGGTCTAGAAAGAAAGGCATGTGATGGAATTTTGCAAAATAAGGAAAGAGAATTGTTGTTGTCTCATAGTCCAGTAATGTGGTCCTCACTAGCAGCGAAAAGTGGGAGACAAGAGAGCATGCCTTGCACATGGCAGGGGATATTCAACAATAATATTTCTTAGTATATATACAACATTGTATCTTTCTTGTTCACTAAGTTTTTAGAAAGAGAGAAGCTCTGTAATTCTATGAAGATTATTCAGAGAGTATTTTGTAGCTTTCTAAGAACAATTGTAGCTGAGATTTCATATTTCAGATTGTAGCCAAAGTAAAGCTCTTCATAGCTTTATTTTGGAACCCAGAAAACTTTTAAAGTTTAATGAGAATTAATCTTTGATATTTTGTTGGTGTCTTTTTTTTACTGCTCTTCATCTATTTCACATTGTTCTTAAGTTTTGTATTGTTAAAGTTTATTGTAAAGAAAAAATAGAAAAAGCTGTGTTGATTTGTATTCACCCCCTATACAAATCAAGTTGCAGAATCATTGTATTACAACAATTGGTATCAGAGCAGGGAGCTAAAGTAAAAGCTTAAAAAGATCTTGAAGGATGTCTGCATACAAAAATAAGGTCCCTTTTCTAAAAAAGGGCAAGTACTTCTTCTGGAAGCAAAGGATGTCGATTCATCTTTCTTCCATAGATGATGATTACATTTAGTATCTTGTGGATGGGCCAGAAGTGCCAAAGAAGCTTGTGCTTGAACAAGTTGTTTAGGGAAGAAAAATTCATCAGCATCTTATTGTTAAGACCAAGGCATAGATGACTCCAGAAAAAAAGGAAAAAAGTGAGGATGGACAGAAAAATCATAGCTATCTTGTATAAAAGACTTGATGATGATATGCTCAACAATGTGTTGAATCTGAAAACTTCAAAAGAGGTGTGGGACACTATTGAAGTTATCTGTGATTGAACTACAGCTGTAAGAGAGACTAAACTGTAAACGCTCATTCAAAGTTATGAATGGTTTTTGCATAAAATGGAGAAACTCTCAATGGTATCTTCAACAGATTCAACAGATTGATAAATGATTTGAAAGCTCATGGTAAGGAGTATGAGAGAAAAGATATAAACAACAAGTTTATGAGAGCTTTGCCTCAAAGATGGGAATCAAAGGTGTTGGCCATAAGAGAAGCAATAGATTTAAAAACTATGACTCTTGAAGACCTGTTTGGGAATCTCCAAACATATGAAATAGATATCAAGCAAAAGCAAGACATGCAAAATGATTCTAGGAAGATCAAATATGTGGCTCTCATGGCTCAAAGGAAATATAAACCAGATTTGGAGCCAAGCAGTTTGATGAAATCTGGAGCAGTGGAAGAGAGTGAAGAAGAAGAATCAGGGGAAGAGGAGAGTTGTGATAAAGGTGATTCGGAATGCTATTCTCTTGAAGATCTTGAGAATCTGGATGATGTATTAGTTACTTATTTAGCAAAGAGATTCTCAAGGCTTAAATTTAAGAAACCAGTTGGAGGAAGAAAACCATTCACCAAATCTTCAGGGGAAAACAAGAACATGGTGGATAAATCTGAAATCAAGTGTTATAAGTGCAATGTTATTGGTCACTTTACAAATGAGTGCAGAAGCAAGGATGTTTCAAAGACTAAGACAAGAGAAGATGATGTTGCCTTCTACAAGAAGAAATACTTTAATTTGCTCAATTCAAAGAAGAAAGGAAAGGCTCTTGTTGCAGAAGGAAAAAAGGCTAATAGTGATGAAGAGGAATAAAAGATTGAGTACAACAATCTAGCATTGATGGCTAAGGAATCAGCTCAAAACTACAACTCTCAGGTACAACTTGATATCTCTCCTAATATGTATAAAAATGATTGTCTAATTACAATTAAAGAAATCTCATGTGAGATTAATGATTTGTACAAGACCTTAAAAAGTGCACTAGATGAAACTTAGAGAGTTCAAAAATTAAATGAAGACTTAAAAGGAATTAATAGCTTGTTAGATGATAAGTTAACTGATTACCATGTTCTAGAAGAAAAATTTATCTTCTTGCAAAATGAACTTGAATGCACTAGGAAAAGAGAAGAGTGGTTTAAGGATATGTATGATAAAGAAAAGGTAATCACTAGTGATTGGTTAAACACCTCAAGAGTTATAATTAATCACAACAAGGAGTTGGTCAAATCTAGGAAAAATGGACTTGGTTTCAAGAAAAATTGTGGTTGGAAATTCTAGCTCGGGAGAAAAGGTAAAAGATGTTAAAGGCACTTATCCTAACATATCTGAAGTGTTTTGTGATTCAAAATTTGAACAAGATCCTTTGTTAACTAAAGCCATTTCAAAACCTATTTCAAAAGGAAAAGAAAAATGTTATGACTGTGAAGATAGACCTTTTGGTTTTTATAAAAAGGTTGAAGTTCAGAAGGATCTTGCTCAAGTGATGACACACTCATAATAGATATTATCATTTCTCCTAAGTCTAGTGAAACAAGTCATAGTTCTAAAGGCAAAAAAAATATAATGGAAAAGATAAACTCTCTCCATTCAGTTCTAGACCTTGCAAAAAAGCTTGTTGGGATTGTGGAAATACAAATCATCTATCCTTTAATTATAGCAACTCTCCAAGACTTGAAAAGGATGATAAAGGGTACATTCACAAACATATCACAAAGACAACAATAAAAAGAGAAAATCCAGTAAAGAAATCTAAAAATATTATGCCTGCTAAGATTTCCACTGATGTTCCTACTTCCCCTGCTAATGTAGACGTCAAACTATCAAGAACTGTAGTTAATTCTAAGGTATCCAAGTCATGTTGAGTGCCTAAGAAGACTTAATCCTTGATGCAGGTGAAGGCCAAGAGCAACCAGCTTTGGATTCTTGATAGTGGTTGCTCAAGGCATATGACAGTGGATAAATCTTTTCTTATGGAGTTTGTTGAAAAAAAGGTCCAATTATCTCTTTTGGTGATGACAGCAAGGGTTTTACTCTGGGTTACGATTCTGTAGAAAATGGAAAGGTTTCATTTGATAATGTAGCATTTGTTGACGGCTTGAAGCATAATCTTCTAAGTGTCAGTCAGCTTGAAGATAATGGTTTTGATATCAGGTTTTCAAAAGGAGAATTTGTAATCAAGGATCAGGGGACAAATAAGAAAATCATGAGGGGATCAAGAAAAGGTAACATTTATGTAGCTAATTTTTCTTCTGCAAGGATGGATGCTTGTTTGTTTAGTAAAGCTTCTTCTGAAGTTTAGTTGTGGCATAAGAAGTTATCACATCTCAATTTCAAGACTATGAATAATCTTGTCAAAAGGGAGTTGGTCACTGGATTACCTCAATTAGATTTCTCTTAAGATGGATTATGTTCATCTTGTCAGCTTAGGAAGTTCAAGAAATCTTCATTTCACTCTAAGGAAGGTCAAAAAGTTGTGCAACCATTTGAACTTATTCATATGGATCTTTTTAGACCTGTAAATGTCATATCAATTACCAAGAAGAGATTTTGTATGGTAATGATTGATGATTTCTCAAAATATACTTGGGTTGAGTTTGAACACTCCAAGGATGAAGTTGCAAAGCAAATCATTTATCATGTTGATCAAGTTCAAACTGAATCTGGTTTGAATGTTAAAAGAATAAGGAGTGACAATGGAACTGAATTTAAGAATTCAGTTGTGGATGACTTCTGTGCAAGTAAAGGAATCAAGCAAGAGTTTTCTGTTCTTAGAACTCCTCAACAAAATAGGGTGGTTGAAAGGAAAAATAGGACATTGATTGAAGCTGCAAGGACTATGTTAAATGAAGCCAAGCTTCTAACCTATTTCTGGGCAGAGGCAATCATGACTGCTTATTTTACTCAAAAAAGGTCATTGACTACCAAATCTCATGGGAAAACTCCTTATGAAGTGATGAATGGGAGAAAACCAAATATTAAGTTCTTTCATGTGTTTGGTTGCAAGTGCTTTGTACTGAGGAATTTTGAAGAAAGGATTGGCAAGTTTGATCCAAAAGCTGATGAATGATTTTTTTTTTTTGATATTCTTTATCTTCAAAAGCTTTCAGAGTTTACATTTTCAGACTTCAAATTGTGATTGAATCAATTCATGTATCATTTGAGGATTCCATTCTTACTGGTCTCCAAGATGATGGATTTCATGAAGAACTAAAGTTTGAGAATGAGTTATGGGAAGATTCTGATAAAGAAGGTGAAGTTCTAGTTATCCAAAATGTTGTTGAAATTCAAGCAAGTGCTTCAGTGGAAAATGAAGCACCAGTGGAAAATAGAACTTCAGTGGAAAATGCTTCAAACATTTGGAAGCAATATCCAAGGGGGAGAAATTGATGAAGATGATAGTAGCAATCAAGGGGGGGCTTCTATCAATTCAAGAAGAGAAACTTCTCAAGGAAGAAGCAAATGATCAAGGATCATCCCAAAAATCTGATAATTAGAGATCCAAGATCAAGAGTGCAAACCAGAAGTGCAACTGTGAATGAATGTCTTTATTAATGCTTTTTATCTCCGATGGAACCCAAGAAAGTGGTGGATGCTCTTCAAGACTCAGACTGGATCTTTGCAATACAAGAAGAATTAAACCAGTTTGAGAGAAATGGAGTATGGAAGTTGGTTCCAAGGCCAAAGGGAAAAGTAATCATTGGAACAAAGTGGGTGTTTAGAAATAAGCTGGATGAAAATGGATTGGTGGTAAGAAACAAAGCAAGACTGGTGGCCAAAGGATATCTTCAAGAGGAAGGTATTGATTTCGATGAGACCTTTGCTCCTGTTGCAAGGTTCGAAGCAATAAGATTTTTCTTAGCTTATGCTGCTCATTCCAACTTCAAAGTATTTCAAATGGATGTTAAGAGTGCTTTCTTGAATGGAAAGTTAGAAGAGGAAGTGTATGTGCAGCAACCACCAGGTTTTAAAAATACAAAGTTGTCAAATCATGTTCAAGTTAGACAAGGCATTGTATGGTTTAAAGCAAGCTCCCAGAACTTGGTATGATACTTTGGCCAAGTTTTTAATCAAAAACAAGTTTACAAGAGGTGTTTTTTACAAGACTTTATTTTATAGAAAGCATTAGGGGAACCTCATCTTGGTGTAAATCTATGTTGATGATATAATCTTTGGTTCCACTGATGACAAGCTCTGTGAAAAGTTTTCCAAGCTCATGCAAAGCAAATTTAAAATGAGTATGATGGGTGAGCTATCCTATTTTTTGGGTTTACATATTAAATAAACTTCAAATGGGATTTTGATTCATTAAGCAAAGTATGCAAAGGAGTTATTAAAGAAATTTGATATGGTGGATTGCAAGATTGCCAAAACTCCTATGTCAACAGCAGTGAAGATTGATCTTGCTAAAGATGGAAAGGATGTGGATCCTAAGGAATACAGAAGGTTAATTGGCTCTCTCTTATATCTCACAGCAAGCAGGCCAGACATCATGTTTGCAACCTACTTAAGTGCTAGATATCAAGCCAAACCTAAGGGGTCACATCATATTGCAGCTAAGAGGATATTAAGATTTCTGAAGGGAACTTTGTACTTTGCTTTGTGGTATCCAAAGGACACATGATTTGAATTGGTTGGTTATTAAAATGCAAACTTTAGGGGTTGCAAGATTGATAGGAAGAGTGCTACAGGTAGCTGCCAATTTCTAGGTGGAAGACTTGTGTCATGGTTTAGCAAGAAGCAACATTCAATCTCAACTTCCACTACTGAAGCATAATACATTGTTGCTAGAAGTTGATGTGCCAAGTTTTATGGATGAAGAATCTACTGCTTGATTATAATTTCAATCTTCAAAGCTATTCCAATCCAGTGTGACAATACAAGTGACATTGCCATTGCTGAGAATCCAGTTCATCACTCCAGAACTAAGCACATTGATATAAGGTACCATTTCATTAGAGAGCATGCGTTAAATGGTAACATAGAACTGCATTTTGTTCCTACTAACAGATTGTAGACATCTTCACCAAGCCTCTAGATGGAGCTACATTTACCAAGTTAGTTGGAGAGTTGGGTATGATCAATTTGAATTCTTAACTTCTAAGTTTATCATGGTTGATTGTATGAAAATTGTTCTGCGTTTGTTATGTTGTTATGGTGAAAATGAATGAAATAAATGTTAATTGGAGTATTTAACTGAGTACTGTTTTAAATTCTAGCTTTAAAGTGTAGATTAGAAATTGCAAATGAAGAAGGGGATAATATTGTTTTCCCCTGTTCTTACATGTCAGTGGAAAATAGTATTCATGTTCATACCTAAATAAAACCCATTCTATATTTGAAATTTACAATCTTAAGTGTTAAAAGTTAACTTAGAAGTTCAATAATTCCAAGTTATCTTATGCATAACAAGATCATTCAGTGTTGGATCACTTATAATTATTTTTCATCTAATAAAATTTTTCCACTGGTCTAGTTACATTTTTCCCGGACGGATTATCCCCGTACGTGGAAAATAAGCAGGGGATCGTGTTTAAAAGGGGTAAATATGTACTTAACCACCAAATTTACTTAGCGATTCAGATTTAAACATCAGGGGAATATCTATTAAATTTTATTTCATTTTTCCCCTTACGCTAATCTTTGTAAAATTACTCTCAAATCTTCAACTGCAAAACCTAGTTTTCTCCAAGTTCTTAGAGAAATCAATGGCTCCCAAAGAAATTCAGAAGGTTGATGGTGTCTTCTTTGTTTCTACCAACACTTTTGTTGGTTATTCTGATATCAGTAAGGTGGACAAGTGCATTCACTCCATGATGGAATATTTCACTAATTTGGAGTATGCTACTGCTATTTTTGAGGACCCAATCATTTACAAATCTTTACTGCTCGAAGCTTGGACAAGTGCATATTTTTAAATTGGAGAAAATGGAGTCGAAATCGTTCGGGTAAACTTCATTGTACAAGGTCAAGAATCTAAGATTAATCATGCTTTAATTAATGATGCTCTTAACTTGCCAAATGATAATTTTTCTTCTGAGAATCCCAGTAACAGTGAGTTAATTGCTTTTGTTATTAAGGAGGGTTATGAGTGTGATAGTACTAAAGAGGTAAAATTCAAGGATTTAAAAACGGTGAACTGCAAAAAGGAGTTGTCCTATTTCTTTGATATTATTACTAGGGTATTTTCTGGAAAGTGCTCAATTTTTGAAGTCATCACATCATATTCTTTAAGTATTGCTTATGCTATGATTAGTAATCTAAGGTTTAATATAGGGGAAATGATCTTTGCTGAATTGGTTGGAAAGTTAGGGCCAAAGAACAATAGGAAGCATGAAATTTATTTTGTAGATTCTAAACCCTAATGATTCAAAAGCAATGTGTCAAATTGCATGTGTCTGCAATCACAAATGCAAACAGAAACCTCATAATCTTCTCTTACAAGCAAGGACTTAGGCTATTCACTGACATAATGAAGTATTGTCAACTTAAATCTCCATATGAGCTTCCTTACCATTGGCACTGGTAACTTCTATCCTATTCCTACTCCCTCTACTTCTTCTCATTCTGCATCTAAGGATAAGAGTCCTACACATATTCATCCAATCAAATCTAAAGCCAAGCCTCTTTCTCTCACTAAGACAAGAGGTACCAAAAGACTTATAGATGAAGTTGATACCATACAATCTGAGGGTGGTGAGGAAGTGGAGAGTGTGCAAATGAGAGATAAGGGAAAGAAGATGAATGGGAAAACACATGAGGGAAACCCTAAACCAACCATTGCTAAATCCTCCCGAAAGGGTTTAGTAAGTAAAATGCCAAAATAAAATCCCTAACTAATCTTCTCAACAAGATATAGTTATTGAAAATAGTCCTAAGGCCAGGACACACTTGGGTGAGGAAACACATACACTAGCCAAGGATTCACTGGAAACACCATCAGTGGTTCCAAGATTGTAGATATAGAAGATGCACAAGTGAGGAAACACACTACATTTGTTGATGAATCACCTCCACATCAATCTGTGATTCAGCCCCATTCATCCATTGATTCTCCCATTCCTACTTTCAATTTTCAAACTCTTTCTTCAGATGTAATGGAGCAAACATTAGGCCCATTAACATCAAATCCTTATATTTCTTTATCCACTGAGGAGCCAATTGGACATGATATAATGGTTATAGATCCTTCTAACTTCATGACAACATCTCCTTTTAGAGATCAAACCATTGTTGATCCCATTGAGCGACAGGCCACAGAGATTCCTCATCCTTTGGAGAATATCTCTCATGTGTCAGGGGAAGAAAGAGCCAATCTAAAAATTATAGCCTCCCAAAGCACTTCTCTTTTGCCTCTGGGACATATTGCACCTAGTCAAGTTTCTCCCACAGATCTGCCTGTGGTAGATGCCTTGATGGGACTAGCTCATCAAGTGCCACCCTCACCAACTAAAAGCCCTCTTAGGACAATAATCAGTGAGGAAGTGAGAACAACAAAGGAGAGATGCATGACAAAACCCTTGAGAGTGTCATGGAAAAAGAAAGTGTCAGTGAGAAAGAGCTTAGAAGCTTTAGTGCTTGGGGAGAGTGAGACCTTAGAAGGTCAAGAAAAAGAAAGCAGAGTGAGTATGGATGAGATCCATAAAGAAATATTAAGTGGGGGTGGGGTTGTTCAAAAAGAAGTTCTCAATATTGCCTTAGAAATTCAGCAAGAATTTCCCCCTGAATCTTCAAGTTCCCTTGCTAAGGAACTTCAGGGGAAAATTTCTTTTGAATATTCAATGGCTGATTTCATCTCTCAATTATATGAAGAAGAATCAAATGTGCCTGATGAAGACACAACTTTTAACATGAGCGTAGATAGCTTTGACTCAGATGATCCTAAGAAGAATTTCCCATTCTACTACACACAATGTTATCAGCCAACAAACCTAGTGACATTAAGCAAGAAATTGAGAAGGGAGATCAAGAAGACAAATGATTCTGGTGTTGGTAAGGTTCTCAGGTCTCAATATATGACAGTATCAACCATGGATGTGGAAATGAAGAACTTAAAGCACTCAGTGGAAGAGAAGCTCAAGACTGTTGAAACACATGTAACAACTATGGTGGACAAGAAAACAAGTATCAACATCTTGAAAGCTGCAGAGAAAGTTGAAAAGACTTCTTCTAACCTTGATGCTAAGGTTCAGAAGTTGGAGAAGAGCAATGAAGCTATTTCAGAATCTATTAATGCCATTCTTTCTCTATTAAAGGCTGATGCTGATGCCAAAAAGGGGGAGAGAACTGGTACTTTAACTTTTGCTCCATTGGCTACTATTTCTCCTCTTGCCAGGTTTTAGTCTGCTACATTGCCTCCCACAACTGAAGTACCAAATGCAGTGTTCACACACTTTGCAGGAGTGACCAAAATTGAGGGAGATAAAGCTTCCAACTCTGTGTCAAATGGAGTCTCTAAAGTTATATCTCTAGCTCAAATTGAACATTCAGTGGAAGAAAAGAATGTAAATACAGAATCTGCTTTGGTTCTAGTAAATCAAGGAGAAATAGTGGAAAAGAAAAGGATCATTAGTGCTAAGATTGCAAGTGGGAATTTTGATTATACAAAGCTGACCAAGTAGGATCAGGAAATGGTTGATGAATTTATCTTAATGCAAAATATGGCTGCAGAACAAAAAGAAGAGTATAGTCTCAAGAAAAGTGAAGCTTTAATTGCAAGTTTTGTAGAAAGTGATGGGTTAGTGAAAAGGAAAACTGGAGGAAAAAGGAAGGAGATGAAAGAAAGAAAAAGCTCAATATAATATTCTTAAAGAGATTGAAACATAAAAGAAGGAAATAAAAGCAATGGAAGAGAAAACAGTGGAACCGGAAGGAACAGGGGATAAGGGAAAAAGAAAGCAGAAATCAGTGGAAAAACCTAAGGCGGTGGAAAATCTATCTCTAAGAAGGAAGTTGAAAAGAAGAAATCTTCTAGGATAAAGATTCTTGCAAATCTCCCGTAAAGCCTTTAGGCCCACCTATTCCTCCTTCTTCTAGTTGTGCTCCTAGTCAACAAGTTGCTCAACCTATACAAACTCAAGAATCTGCTAAGTCTTCAATTGAGGAGAAGAAATCATTTGAATCAAATGATGCTTCTGAACCAATTCCTCCTAGTGCTACAAAAATATACATATAGGTCAAGCTATAAACATAGAAGAAAGCTCTGCAAGGAAGTTCCTCCAACATTTGCAATAAATATGCTTCCAAGTAGTGAGCCAAAAGGACCTTCAAAGCTTTCTTTAGCCAAGCAGATCATGATCAAGCAAAGAGAATTTGAACAATTCTTGAATAAAATTTTTGAAATTCAAGTATTGGTTAATTATAGAAAGCAAGAGGAAATCAGCATAAAGTTCTCAAGAAGGCAGGAGAAGAACAGAGTTATCACTTGGAATTTCTTTAGTTGCATGAATGGACTTCAACTGAACATCATCAGGCATAAGATATCCAAGTCTTCTCTGGGTAAAAGTTTGTTTGGTAGAGTGGAACACCTTCAAAAGGTTATCAATGACTCAGTTGGAAGGTTCCATGCTCATGGAGAGCCCTTGAAATTTCTCTATACAAATGAAGATGGAATTGAACAAAAAGTTTCCTTTAGAGAGATTGAATGTCTACCTCTGGTGGAACTTAAATTTATTCTAGAAGAAATTAAAGACTACAAGAATGAACAAGTTCTAAGGGTCAGAGATTTCATTGCTAAGGAGATTATCAAGAGAGAGACTACTCAGGGGATAAATCCTCCAGCCAGATACTTTGAAACTTGCCAATATCCATCTCTGGTTGCAATGTATCCAAAGTACAATCCTAATATTAATGGAGTTGATTACTATGAAAGTGGCAAGGTGCATAGTATCTCATGGCAACAGATGGTGATGTTCCTAGAAAAGATGGAGAAAGTATATAAAGAAATTCAAAATGCCGAGGGATTCACTCTTAAAGCCATCAAAGCACACATTGAAAGATGATTTCAAATGAGGTCTGAAGAGAAAGAAATGGAAACCTTTGGGATTGAGGCTGGTGGTTTTGTTGAGCAAGTTGGATTGGGATATGACAGCAGAGAAGCCTATGGAACTGGAGGCAAAGACTTTGTTTCAGTTGGCCAAGTTGATCCTCTTGCTAAATACTCAAAGCTCATGAGATCTAATTGATAATACACTTTTCTCATTGACTGTAAATTATTCTTGTAAATACATCTCTTCTAAATCTTTGTAAAGTTTCTTTTGAAATTTAAACATGTATAGAATTTTTTTAATTATTTACTTTATTGGTTTTGACATTATCATCAGCAATCAAATCTGAATTTATGATGATCAAATTGATAATAAATAGGGGGAGATTGTTAGGTATTGCCATTGATATCTATAGTGATGATGATATCAAAATAGTTAGGAGAGAATAAGTGCAAATACTTGTATAGAATTTACATAGCACATTTAATAAGTGACTTGGTAATCTTAATAGTTGTCAATGTCAAGATGTATTGTTTAGATGTTTGGGTATCATATTTAAGGGCTTAATCTTGCTACAAGTCAAGCCTGAAGGGTATAAAAGTGTTAGAAAGCTCAAGAATAGTCAAACTGAAACTGGCAGTGGATAATCCAAAAGCAGTGGAAAAGCAATAGCAGTGCAAAACCGAAGTCAGTGGAAAAAGGCCATCCGGGGATAAGCATAAGCAATGGAAGTTTGCCTCAGTGGAAAATTAACTGCAGGGGAAAACTTAACTGAATTCCATGTGGCATTTATAGCTTGGACAAGAAGCCAAAAGTTGTTGCTGGGATACAACTTTGTGGAGAAAATAAAGTGGTCCAGAAAGAAAGGCATGTGATGGAATTTTGCATAATAAGGAAAGAGAATTGTTGTTGTGTCCTAGTCCAGTAATGTGGTCATCACTAGCAGCCAAAAGTGGGAGACGAGGGCATGCCTTGCACATGGCAGGGGATATTCAACAACAGTCTTTCTTAGTATATATACAACCATGTATCTTTCTTGTTCACTAAGTTTTTAGAAAGAGAGAAGCTCTATAATTCTGTGAGGATTATTCAGAAAGTATTTTGTAGCTTTTTAAGAACAATTGTAGCTGAGATTTCATATTTTAGATTGTAGCCAAAGTAAAGCTCTTCATAGCTTTATTTTGGAACCCAGAAAACTTTCAAAGTTTAATGAGAATTAATCTTTGATATTTTGTTGGTGTCTTTGTTTTACCGCTCTTCATCTATTTCACATTGTTCTTAAGTTTTGTATTGTTAAAGTTTATTATAAAGAAAAATCAGAAAAAGTTGTGTTGATTTGTATTCACCCCCTCTACAAATCAATTTACAGAATCATTGAATTACAAAAAGCCATCTTGAACGGATCATGTTAAGTACTAGGGAAGTAACAATTGTGGCTTGTGTTAAATAATTATATACACACATACACACACACACACACACGAAAACTATGGCATGATGGTTAAGTTGGTGTTAGCTTGTGGTGACCCATCTGTTATCAAGGTTTTTAGTTTGAAGTTTATGTCTCACAATAAGATAAACATATTACTTTAACTGGATTTTATTATTTCAGAGAGGTGCCGTAACTCCTCAAGGGCAGGAAATACTCATAATTTAGGAGGAATTTTAAATATTATTTATCTCGTCCACCTAAGGGTCCAACGTTTAACATAACTCATTGTTAGGGTATACTGAACTATTCGTTTGAAGTATATTTTATTTCCATTCATTTTGATTGAGAATCACTTATATAT
>JAUEJK010426058.1:0-14096 GCA_032274865.1 Eryngium alpinum
CATAAAACTATATTCTATAAACTTTTATCTAGAATTGATTAAAATATCAAAATATAAATTAATAATTCAAAATACTCGGTCAAAGTTTAGTCAATTTGACTGAGTAAAAGTCAAAATGGACAGATAAATAGGAACGGAGGAAGTAATTTATAAAAGAATAAATGAATCTTTGTTCCAATAATATAGGTATTGATGGTAGAATACTAATTTATAAAAGAATCCCAACAAGCTGGACAAGTCTTCAATAGAGTTTGAAGAACGTCAACAAGAGGTCAAAAGCTTACAAACATTAATAACAAAAACATTTTTTTTGCGGCCACCGAATATCACAAGGTTAGCACCAACAAACAACATTTACTGCTTGCCTAGATATTAGAAAAACATATTTACTTGTATTCCATATATGTATAATAATTATTTTTTTAATTATTTTGAATTGATTATGTTTATATATATATATTTTTGATAATACTTTTAATAAGAATCTTCCAATAATAGAATATACACCAATAAATAATAGAATATACATCAATTTTCATATTCTAACTTACATAATTAATTTATAAACATGTGTAATATATAATTAGAAAAAAAATTAAAAATTCTAAAAAGATGTTAAATTAATTAACTAAACAGTTATCTAGAATACTCTAGTTTGCATATAAATACAACAGTCCTAGCTGAAAGTATGAAGCCTAAAAAAAAATCATTGCCATATTGTTCTTTTCTTCTTATAATTATCTTTGTGTAGGATTATTTTTTTAGGTATGTCACCCAAAGTGAAGCTGGCTTTTATTACGGATTGACACAAAAAGAAAAGCAGCATACAAGAAGAAAATGAAGGGTTTGAAGAAGATAGACGAGCTAAGCACCTTATGCAATGTTGATACACCTGCCATCCAGCAAATTCAAACGTGAGCCGAGCAGGTCGGATGCGGAGTTTGTAGATTTGGATAAGTTGGTTTTGCAGGATTTGGAAGATCTTTACCAAAAAATGAAGGAGATTAGTGAGAGAATTGTCGAAGCCAAGGGAGCAGGTCCAAGCCATGTGCAAGGAACCGCTAGCAATGCAGCTGAGGCTACTGGGGATGCAGGAGCAAGTCTTAGAAATGCTTCCGCATGTGGTGTTGGAGGATGCATGGACACAGAACTAAGAGCCTGTTGTTGATTGCCCGAATGATTATACCCTTTCGGTCATTATAATTTACCGTTCTTGCAAGTTTGTTTCATTATGTTGTTGCTATTCAGTTTGAACTTTTACTTTTATCTGTGATGTGGGACGGTTGTTGAATTCACTAGCATTTTTATGCTTATTTTTATGCCAGCATTTTAGTGAAACTATTTTTATGTTTCTTCTCACATTTTTAAGCCTAGGTTTTTGGGATGAGAACAATACTAAACTAACTCTACTATATTATATGATTATATTGTTCATTATTTATTATTGCATTTAAATTTGCTATCAGTGCTGTTGGTATCACAAATTTGGCACTTATGAGACGCAGGCAACATTCCCTTGATTGTTTATTTCATAATTATATACTCAAACTTGTTATTCATTACATATTGTACTACTTTTTTAATAAATTAAATATATTCAATTCGATAAATTGTACCATCAAGTATAATTTTTAAAATGACGGGACTATTAATGGTATTGGCTGATTTTATAATAAAAATGATGTCAAATAAATTAAAATCGACTAGAATTATTAAAATTAATAAAAGATTGATTGCAGGTGTTATTTAAGAATTTGATAATGATTATTCGTATTTGGTACTCCCTCCTTCCCTTGTATAAGTCGCTTTAACTTTGTACACGTATTTTTAAGTGCTTTTGACTATATGATTATATTTAATATTTTTAAATTTTTTTGCATTTAGATTCTAAATTTTTATTTAATATAAAAAAATTAAAAAATATTAAATATAATCATGTAGTCAAAACACCTAAAAATATGTGTCCAAAGCGACTTACATTTACTGTCAATTTCATCAGTACCTTTGCTGACACATTGCGGGCAATCTTTATCTCCTTTACAGAGGGACAGGCCGTAAGCCATGTCCCAAGAATAAATGAATCTTTGTTCCAAACAATATAGGTATTGATGGTAGAATAATAATTTATAAAAAAATCCCAACAAGGGGAAAAGTCTTCAATAGAGTTTGAAGAACCTCAACAAGAGGTCAAAAGCTTACAAACATTAATAACAAAAACATTTTTTGGGGCCACCGAATATCACAAGGTTAGCACCATATAATTATGCCGTCCAAAGTGAACTGGCTTTTATTACTGGTGACACAAAAAGAAAAGCAACATACAAGAAGAAAATGAAAATGAAGGGTTTGAAGAAGAAGATGGACTAGCTAAGAACCTTATGCGATGTTGATATATGTGCCATCATTTCCAGCGAATTCAAGCGTGAGCTGAGCAGGTCGGATGCGGAGTTTGTAAATTTGGATAAGTTAGTTTTGCAGGAGGAAGATCTTTACCAAAAAATGGTGGAGATTAGTAAGAGGATTGTGAAACTCAGGGGAGCGGATCCAAGCCAAGTGCAAGGAACTGCTAGCAATGCAGCTGAGGCTACTGGGGATGGAGGAGCAAGTTTTAGCAGTGCTGCCCGATGTGTTACTGGAGGAACGACACATAACTAATAGCCTGTTGTTGATTGACTGGATGGAGAATACCTTTTCAGTCGTTATAATTTACTGTTCTTGCATGTTTGTTTCACCATAATAATTCAGCCTACCTTGTGTTATTGGGTCTGTCTTTGTTTCTTTTTATTTCTCAATTATTTTGGGCTTTTGTTTCATATTTATGATCTTATAATAAACTCTAATTTTCATATGGGCTTATGTGTTTTTTACTTAATAATTACGGGCTTTTACTACTTAATATTTGTGTAGGCTTATCATTTGCCCCCGCAGTTTTTTGATGGGCTCTTTAGGGTCCATTAAAGAACTTGTAAGTAGCGAAATATAATGGATAAATAAAGATACGTATGTGTCTTGATAAATGTGTGCATGTCTTATTTGTATTTATCGGGAAACGCGTGCCGTCATCAGAATTAATGCCACTTAGTACTGTGGCAGTCGTTTCGTGTGGCTGTGGAGAAAAGATATGTGTAAGGTAATGTATATATACATATATATATATATATATATATTAGTCGTATTGAGTACGCTTCTCGTTTTACGAGGCATCCTCAATTACTGTTTTGTTCTTTTGTGTGTATATATATATATATATGCATTGGTCATATTTTGTAGATAACTTACCATCGTCCCTTTAGTTTCCTTTCAGATTTTCTCCATTGTTGTTCTTCTGTGGGAGCAGTGGGAGCGTGGGTTTTCATAATCACGATATATCACCGTGGTTTCGTTGTTGTGTTCGTACTGTTTTCAATCTTATTCTGGTATTTCGATGTGTGATTTGTGATCCTTCTCGCCTTGTTCGTGCGGTATATCTTGGATCCAATTTCTCAAGTATGTTTTCTTGCTTTCTTCTCCTTTCATATCATTTTCTTTTCATTCTGCCTCTATATAAGTCCTTTTAGAGTTCTTTAGAAAACCCTAATAATGGCGTCGAGTGATGAGGAAATTGGGGGATATGTGGATAATCTAGATAATGAGGGTGAATTTAGGGTTGTAAATTCGATTGATAGCTCAGATAGAGATTTCGAGCTTTTTAATGATACTGTGTTGAATGCTAATGAAAAAGATGGTGGAAATGACTCGGAGTCAAATCGGAGTGAGTTTGAGGCGACTCGGGGCAAGATTGAAAGTCGTAGACCTGGTAATACTCTGCTTCTAATGAAGATGATTATGAGGCTAACGGGGCTGTGCTTTTAGAACAGGCGCGATTAAGTTTAGAAAACAATAAACGCCTTGAAAAGGCTTCCGTTCGCATGGTGTATTTGACTCATTGCTTTGGTGACAACTCAGAAATAGACTCACCTAGCTCCTTGTTGAATGGTCATGGTTTTATAAACGATTTCTATAATAAATATGAAATTTGTCGTCGCGTTCACGTGTTGTGCTTCGCTGAGCCTTCTGAACGCATTTGGATGTCACCTGAAGATCCGAATGGGATGTTTCATGTTGTTCCGATAGTACTCTTTAAGCTTGGTCTTCGTTTTCCTTTACATACTTTTTTAACTGATATATTCAAGTATATAGATTGTGGGTTCCGTCAAGTGGTCCCTAATAGTCATTTGATACTCTATGCTTTTATTGCTCGTTGCAATGATATCAACGTGACTCCCCATATTAAGATGTTTTTTAGCATATATAGGATGAATATGCTTAAAAAGAGTAAAATATATTTTTTCTGTACTCGAAAAAGACGAGTCCCTCTGGTGACTGCGCCCACCTCTCATCCTGGATGGAAATTACAGTATATATTTGTTTGTGGTCCTGAACTATCAGTCCTTAGTCATTGGAAATTACTTTCGCTGAAGACGTTGCTTAGTTTTAATGGTGATCGTACTTACACTGAGGAACAAATTCAATTTGTTAATGGTGATGAGATTTGCTATCGTCATGGGGATTTTCTTGACCCGTCCTTTTTACGTAGGCATGGATGTGTGTAAAGTCATTTTTATGTTTGTGCATTTATTGTATATTCGTTATTGAGCATTTATATGACTATTGATACTTGTTTTTATTTTGCAGTGTCTTGTGCTAAGAAGCAAGCGATCGTTGGTGGCTCTTTTTGAACCGTAAGAAAAATGTTATGACCAGTCAATCTCCAACCAATACTGTTAGGACGATTAAGAGTACGGCTCGTCCTACAAGTAGTGCACCTGTAGTTGAAAGTGATAAGAGTAAAAATGATGGGAAAGGAAAAGCTCATGGTCGTATTGTGAAACGACCCTTGGAAACGACTATAAGTGATGGGAATACATTGAAAAGGACTAAGGTTATTCCTGGTGTTGGGCCTTTGTTAGGGTGTACTATTACTGTTGGTGATAAGGAGGGCTGGTTCGTTGGTCCTGATCGTCCCTTTCCGCTTCTTGAAGGTTTCAACTTATTGAATGATGCTGAGCATTATGTTGCCCGTGATGCGGAAGATTTGGAGAGGGAGACAGATTTATTTGCCTATAGGTTCATGTCGAACTATGTTCACATGAGGCGCGGCTTTGGTCATAGAGCTCAAAGTCGTTTGAACGAGTTGCAAAGTAAGTAGGATGAATTGGACAAGGAAAAGACTAATTTGGTGAAGGAGATGGAGGCTTTAAAGCTTGTTAACGAGTCTTTGAATGAGAACGTACAAAAGGTTGAAAATGAGAAAAAGAAGGCCGATGAGACTATATCAAAGGCGAAGAGTAAATATGAGGAGCGAATTCGGAGGTTGAAGAAGAAATTGGGCTCGCAGAATGAGAAGATAAGCAGTCTAGAGAAGTTGGCTGATGGTCGTGGCACTGAAATTGAATCCTTGGCTCAGCAACTTTCTAATTCCAAGGACTTAGCTGCTCGTAGCACTGAGATTGGGTATATTGTCTTCAACAATTTATCAATGATAATATTGGTGTCAGTGGGAAGTCGTGGAGTGATATGAAGATGTTTCGCAAGTTCTTGCTGATGGTCGTGGCTCTGAAAAAGAGAAAATTGACCAAGGGGATGAGAATGCAGAAGAGGAAGAAGATCGTGGAGATCGTGAAGGGGATGAAGACGATCGTGAACAAGGTGAGAAAAATGCTGAGGAAGAAGATCGTGCTGAGGGGAGTAATAATGGCGCAGAAGGTGCCAACGAGTGATTGCTCTTTGGGTGATGGTCTTATTGTGATAGTTTCGTTGGTCGTATACGACCATAGACTTATATAATTACTTTTGGATGCACAAAAGTGCTTAGGCGGAGTTAATATTTGTCGATTCATTTTGCTGGCGAAATTGGCAAATTGTCGTTATGACTACTTTAATTTTGATAAAGTTATGTAAGTGATGGCTCTTTGTATGAAATAGTCATTTGTGGATTTGCAAGTTTATGGTTTTATAATTTGATAAATTGTTATACTTATTACGAAATATGGTGTTACTTTTAAATTTATGACCATTTTGTTTGTTAGTGTAAATGTGGTCATGTGACGAGTAGACGTATATGCTTGAATATGACCATTATAATATGTTATATATGAGTGTTTGTGAAGTAATGGTTGAATAGAAATGAATGTTTATGTATGGTCGATTATGACCATTTACACTTAGAAAATTTTCCTGTTATAACATTTATATTCATATAACGTATATGGTCGACAATGGCTCGTTATATTTAGGAAAATGATTATGTCATTATATTTGTGAATGACGTGTAAGAATGTGACTATTTATAGTAGTTGAGATATGTTGGGTATGAGCATTTGTTAGGCAGTAATCTTTATATATAAAAATAATTGTAAATGTATGGTCATTTATGACCATTTACACTTAGAAAAAAATTTGCTCATAGTGACATTTGCATTCTTTGAAACGTGTATGTTGAATATGACCATTTACACTTAGAAAAAATTTTCAGTCATAACATTTGTATTCTTTGTAATGTGTATGGTCGAATATGACCATTTACACTTAGAAAAATTTTAAGTCATAGCATTTGTATTCTTTGGAATGTGTATGGTCGGATATGACCATTTACACTTAGAAAAAAATTCCAGTCATAACATTTGTATTCTTTGTAATGTGTATGGTCGAATATGACCATTTGCACTTACACAAAATTTTCAGTCATAACATTTGTGTATTCTTTGTAATGTGTATGGTCGAATATGACCATTTACACTTAGAAAAAAAATTCAGTCATAACATTTGTATTCTTTGGAATGTGTATGGTCGAATATGACCATTTACACTTAGAAAAAAAATTCAGTCATAACATTTGTATTCATTGTAATGTGTATGGTCGAATATGACCATTTACACTTAGAAAACTTTTGAGATTATAAGTTATAACATTTTGTAAATAATAATATTTTCTTGCAAATGACATTTAAGTAATGTGTATAAAGTGGATGGTCATAACAGAGTGTAAGAATAGTCATTTGTATGACTGTTGGTCATAATGCAAATATATAATGAGAGTATGTACGTATATATGGTCATATATGACCATTAATACTTAGAATCAGTATTGATGTATGTCCATGTAAGATGGTAATAAAAATATGATAGAAATTGTACTAGAATAAAGAGATTTGCATTGTTCTTCAATTAAAAAAAAATAAGAAGGGAATGACCGTATGGTCTTAAATAACTTAAATAAATTATCATTGCATGGAGTGGCTACTACTGATAATACTTCTTTAGATGAGCTATGATCCAAGCATTGGGTAGTGGGGTTCCACCCATTTCTTCGAGCAAATATGTTCCTGGTTTGATGACCTTGATGACTTTAAATGGTCCTTCCAAGGAGGTGACAGTTTGCCTTGGTCTTTTGCTCCAGAAGCCTTTTTATCACGAAGGACTAAATCACCAATTTGAAATGATCTAGTTTTGACTCGTTTGTTGTAATGTTGTGCAACTTTACTTTGATGCATGGCCAGACGTAGGTTAGCTGCATCTCTTGACTCATCCAATAGATCCATGTTCAAGTTTAGCCCCACTTGATTGTCCTCCATGTTGAATTTCTCAATTCTTAGGGACTGTAATCCCAACTCAATTGGTAAAACGGCTTCTGTTCCATAAGCTAATTTGAATGGGGTCTCACCCGTGGCTATTCGATGAGTTGTTCTGTATGACCACAAGACATTGGGGAGATCTTCCACCCACTTAGCTTTGGATTGCCAAACTCGTCTAATTAGACCATTTAAGATATTTCGATTTGAGACTTCTACTTGGCCATTAGATTGACGATATGCAACTGATGACTTAGCGTGCTTGATCATTAACTCAGCCAAAGTAGACTCTACCTCCTTTCCAACAAATTGTGTTCCATTGTCTGAAACTATGACTCTTGGTACCCCAAAGCGAAAAATGATCATTTCCATGATGAAGTGAATTATATCAATTTCTCTTATCCTGACTGTGGGGCGAGCCTCCACCCATTTGGTCATGTAATCAACAGTGACTATCAAGAATTCAAATCCTCCTTTTGCCTTTCGTAGTGGTCCGACGAGATCAATCCCCCACATACTGAATGGTATTGGGTTGAGTATGGCTATTAAATCATTTGCAGGGGTATGAATCAAATTAGCACATCTTTGACAAGAATCACATTTTTAACAAAATCTAGACAATCTTTTCTCATGGTGTTCTAATAATAGCCTTGGCGTATAATTTAAATGCGAGGTTCTTACCTCCCAAATGCTCTCCATAAATACCAGCATGAATTTCAGTCATAGCATATTGACCTTGTTCAGGACCTATACAAAAGAGTAGAGGAGAGGTGAATGCTCGTTTATATAGTTTGTCATCAATGATGCAAAATTTATGAGCTTGAGTTTTGAGCTTACGAGCTTCTGTGTGGTCATCTGGTAAGACTTCAGAGATGATATATTTTTTGATTGGTGTGCGCCAGGCATTTTCTTTCTGTGCCATAAAAACTTGTTTTATGAGCAAATTGTTGGTGTAAATAAATCTTCCATGTAAATTGCATCATTTCTATCATGAGTATTTGATGAGGCTAATTTTGATAGAGAATCAGCAGCCTTGTTTTGTTTTCTATCCACATTTGTTATGGATGTATGAGCAAATTTTGTGATTAGAGAAATTACAACCTCCAAGTATTTCGTGGTGTTCTCCTGCATGGTCTTATATGTGCCATTGACTTGATTAGCCCCAAGTTGTGAATCGGTGAAGACCTCTAACCGAGTTGCTTCCAACTTGAGTGCTAGTTGTAAGCCTGCTATTAATGCTTCATATTTTACCTCATTATTTGTGACCATAAAAGATAGCTTAATAGCTTGATTCATTTTAAATCCTTCAGGACTTTCCAAGAGAATTGCAACACCTCCTCCCGTACTTGTAGATGAGCCATCAATGAACAATTTCCATGACCTTATGACGATTGGGCGTTGAGTTGAGGTAGATGGATCAATCACATTTTCTTCTTCATTTTCTAAAGTGAAGTTGCATTCAGTGAGAAAATCAGCAAACACTTGCACTTGAATGGTCATTCTGGGCTTATACTCAATGTTGTACGGACTGAGCTCCAATGCCCACGTGACTAACCGGCCGGAAATGTCAGGTCGATGCAATATCTTTCTTATTGGTTTGTCTGTGAGGACTTCAATATTGTAACCTTGAAAATAGTGTCTCAACTTTCTACTAGCAATGACCACTGCATAACCGAGTTTTTCCATATTGGTATAATGCTCTTCAGCTTGCCTCAAGACATGACTCATATAATAGACTGGGCACAATGTGGTATTGCTTTTTCTAGCCAAGACTGTTGTTACTGCTCTTTCAGATGCTGCTATGTACACATAAAGTGTGGGCATCCCTTATGGTGCTACCAAAATTGGTGGTGAAGTGAGAAATGCCTTAAGCTCTTGGAAAGAAATTTCACATTCATGGTTCCAACTAAATTTCATTGTTTGCTTCAAAGTATCAAAGAATGGTAAGAACTTTTGTAAAACTCTTGGAATGAACCTTCTTAAAGGCGCTAAACAACCTGTTGAGACCTTCATCGCTCGAGGGGTCTTAGGTGCACTCATTTCTAATATTGTTTTGACTTTCTTTGGATCTGCTTCGATGCCCCTTTGAGAAATGATGAATCCCAAGAACTTCCCAGAACTGACCCCAAAGACACACTTTAGAGGATTTAGTCTCATGTTTGCCTTTCGTACCACTTGAAATGTTTCTCTTAGATCTCCGATATGGTCATTTTCTTCAACTGACTTGATGATCATATCGTCCACATATACTTCTAAATTGCGGCCCTTTTGTCTAGCAAAGATCTTATCCATAGTGCGTTGAAAAGTGGCACCAGCATTAATGTGTCCGAAAGGCATCACTGTATAAGCATATACTCCTTGATGGGTGATGAAAGCAGTCTTAGGGATATCCTCCTTCAACATTTTGATTTGGTTATATCCTGAGAATGCATCTAAGAAAGAAAGAGTCTTGTGGCCCGCTACCGAATCAATGAGCTGATCAATGTTTGGTAATGGGTAGAAATCCTTCTTGCATGCCTTATTCCACAATCTGTATAATCCGTGCACATTCTCCATTTTCCATTGCTCTTTTTCACCATGACTACATTAGCTATCCATTCTGGGAATTGAATTTCCTTGATGAATTTAGCTTCCAATAATTTTTGTACTTCCTCTTCAACTGCTCTTTGCTTCTCATTGGACATGTGCCTCTTCTTTTATCTTATTGGTGGTCTTGTGGGATCAATTCCCAAACGATGAACCGCTATTTCTTCAGGGATCCCTGGCATGTCATGTGGTGTCCAAGCAAAAATGTCCATGAATTCATTAAGTAGAGCCACCAATTGCTGTTTAATGACCATTTGCATATCACTTTCTATCAAAAACTTCTTCTGAGGATGGTCTTGGTTTATGACCATTTCCTCAATTTCTCCTTCAGGTGATGCTTTCTTAGGGCTGAGCATTTCCTCTTCAAAATTTTCCATTTGCAGCTGAATGTTACAACATGCAGCATTGCCTTTATCATTTGCTTGCAATGTTGTCAAGTAACAATTGTGTGCGACGTTTTGATCTCCTATCATTTCACCAACTCCAACCTCTGTTGGAAACTTCATCTTTAAATGTGGTATGGACGTGACAGCTCCTAAGAGTGTTAATGTGGTCCGTCCTAAAATAGCGTTGTACATGGAGTGCAGATTGACCACATAGAAGGTAATAGTCTTAATGACTTGTTGAGGCATAGTTCCAAAAATGACTGGTAGATTGATCGTGCCAACACTAGAGACTGGTTACCCATTGAAGGCATAAAGTGTGCACTCTGTACTGAGGTCCAGATTGTGCTCAGTTGTATCCATCCTTTCATAAGCATGTAGGAACAAAATATCAACAGAACTCTCACTATCTATGAGCATTTTTTGTACTTTGTTTCTGCCAACACATGTTGTAATAACAAGAGCATCATCATGAGGCTCGAGAAGATCAGCATGATAGTCATCTGCTAAGAAGGAAATGGTCATTGATGACCTTGCTCTTTTGATTGGTCGTATATCCACGGTGTGCACTTAACAAGCATAGCTCTTTTGACTATTCTTGGAGAATCCACCACCGGCATGACCACCAAAAATTACTGAAATGGTCCTATACTCACTTCCAGCCTCAATATTCGATACTCATTGAGGCTTGTCAACAAATTGCTTCAACTCATCTGCTTGAATTTTTCTTTCAATGAGTTCTCTTAACTGATTGCACCTTTCTGTCTCATGACCATAATCCTTGTGATGGTCACAATATTTTGATGTGTTGATTTTCCGATCAGGATTCATGGGTCTTGGCATTTGATAAGTGGGCTCCTTTTGTAGAAACTCAAGTACCTTGACTCATGAGGTATTGAGTTGTGTATACTCATCATCGCTTTTGAAACGAGGTTTTTCTCTTTGATCAGGGCCCCTCCATTCTCTCCTTGAGTCATCTCGTTTGCCATCTGGCTTGTCTCCTTTATCACTTCCACGAGCATTCCACTTTGGGCGTATGCTACCCGCTGCCTCTTGTATATTGAGTCTATGCTCTAAAATTTGGAAAGCTGTCCTCAAAGACTTGGGGCGCTTCTCTAGATACTCCTCAATAATATGATTGTGCCTTTCTTGATCAATTCCATGTCCCAATGAGTTGACTGCAACATCCTCCACGAGATAGGGAATGTCTGCACACTCTTGCCTGAACCTTGCAATGTACTCTCTTAATGACTCATATTTTCTTTGCCTTACTTGTATCAAGGCACAAGACTCCTTGCCATCTTCCAAGTTGCTTCACCATCTCATTTTGAATTATTCGGTCAATGTTTTCCATGAGTCTATTGATCGTGCTTTGAGCTTTCGGTACCACTTGCGTGCACTTCCTTGCAGATAAGTGGGAAACAATTGACAGTTATGAGTATCACTATGACCATAGAAGTTCATACGACCATTGAACATCTCCAAATAATCTCCTAGATCGGTTGTGCCATCAAATGGATCAAGTTGTGAAACTCGTAATGAATGGTCTACTGGAGCTTTTTCAAGCTTCTCAATGAGTGGTTCATTCTCAGGAAGAGGCATTCCTTTTTGTGAAGCCACAAATTGTTTCATTATGGTCATTTCTTCTTTAGGTTGCATTATTTATGATGACACTTTCCCTTTTGATTGCTTTTTCTCTTTCTTCTTACTCGTCTCTTGTGTAGCTTTCATTGAGTGAGAGCTATCTTCGGTCTGATACTCTGAGCTGTCCTCTTTGGTCTGCTGCAACCCCTTTAACTCTTCCTCCATTTTCTGTATGGCTCGTTGAGCCTCTATTTTCTCTTTTAGCAATTTCTGACACTCTTTCAATTTCTCCACTTCTTCCTTTATTGGATCTGTTTGCTCTGGAATGGTCTTTTTTCTTTGAGCCTCTCTCTTCTTTTGCTCTAAAATGAACCTTGCATCACTTTCTTCCAAACTCTTTTTTGAAACTTTGGAACTTCTTCTTCATGATCTCCAATGACCATAATTTCACGTGGTCGTTTTTGACTTGTCTTACTTGCTTCAGCACTCTTATTATGGCCTATGGTATCAAAGTTAAGACGTGTTGAGACATGTGGTCGTGGGGTGCAGAAAACATCAGCTGATGGATGAGGGTTGATGACCCTTTCTAACTTCTTATGTTGTTTCCTCATTAAAGGACTTGTTACTTCGTCCTCAGACATGACCATTTTGCTTGATGACTATATGACTATATGGTCGTGGTTCAAGACCACTTCTAGCGCCAAATGATGAGTACTCAGCTAGGCTGACTCCTCACAGATGACTGTCTTCCCACAAATGACTATATTCGCTGACCTGCACACTTAGCAAACATCACTACCAGAGCTCCGGCGAGGGTCCGCCGAAACCCCTCCGGTGCGAGAATAAGTTTACGGTTTAGAGAGAGAAAGTACAACACCAATCTGACAGCATAACAGTAAAGTGGGAATAAAAATGTACCTTTGCTTCTGTCATCTTCCACTATTTATAGGCTCCAAACTTAGGTATAAATATCCCGTGTCAACATACTATTAGCTGCTTATTCCTATATATTCGGAATTTGTTTTCACTAATGGTCTTGGGCCTTGTGTTATTGGGCATGTCTTTGTTTCTTTTTATTTCTCAATTATTTTGGGCTTTTGTTTCATATTTATGATCTTATAATAAACTCTAATTTTCATATGGGCTTATGTGTTTTTTCCTTAATAATTACGGGCTTTTACTACTTAATATTGTGTAGGCTTATCATGACACAAAAAGAAAAGCAGCATACAAGAAGAAAATGAAGGGTTTGAAGAAGAAAATGGATGAGCTAAGCACCTTATGCCATGTTGATACACTTGCCATCATTTCCAGCGAATTCAATAGTGAGTCGAGCAGGTTGGATGCGGAGTTTGTAGATTTGGATAAGTTGGCTTTGCAGGATTTGGAAGATCTTTACCACAAAATACAGATCTTTCCACAAAATGCAGGAGATTAGTGAGAGGATTGTGGAACTCAAGGGAGCGGGTCCAAGCCAAGTGCAAGGAACTGCACTGCTAGCAATGCAGCTGAGGCTATTGGGGATGGAGGAGCAAGTCTTAGCAATGCTGCCGGATGTGGTGCTAGAGGATCGACACAAAACTAATAGTCTTTTGTTGATTGCCCAGATGGCCCTTTCGGTCATTATAATTTACTAGCAAATTACCCGTGCGATGCACGGCCTATTAATAAATATTTAAAAATAGAGTTTGAATTTATTCTTCTTATTTTTTAATAATAATTTATACATATATTTTTAAATTTAATAAATTATTTATATTTTTTAAAAATGAAATTGATAAATTATATAAAGAGTAATGTTAAAATCTTAAAAACTTCCTTCCCGTGATTGTCAATTTAGTTTTTTATTTAAAAATATATATATAATATAATGTTGAACTCTTAAATTTTCTTATGACAAAAAGAATTAAGTATTTAGAAAGTAGTAATAGTA
>JAUEJK010426163.1:0-14091 GCA_032274865.1 Eryngium alpinum
TAGGTCTCATGACAACACAGTTGGAACAAAACAGATCATATTTTTCTTTGTATAGTGTAACTTCTACTTTTTCCAATGATTTTGAGGTGCTCCATGGTCTCAACTCAAGTGTGACTAATATCTGTTTCTGTTGTAATATTCATGAAATATGGAACAAAGAGTTTGGACATCTTCTCTGCATAAGCCATAAGGGATGTGTGATTTTTTAATATTATGTGCTAAATTGTCCTTGCTTATATTCTGAAAAGAAGAGTTCAAATTTAAATTTATTTTGATTGCCTATCAAATTTAATCATCAAAATAAGGGTAAATTGCATATCGGTGGCCAACTTTGCCACCGATTCTTATTATGGTGGCTAACTTTTTATTATTACAAATCGGTGGCTGACAATGTCAATGTGTTAACGATACGGTGACTGCCGTTACATTTTACCGTTAATTTTTAATTAAATATATATTAGTGCTACCAAAACATGTATTAACGTTAAAAAAAGAATTAATGTTAATAAAACATAAAATAACCCTTCTTCACCTCCTCGATTCCACTTGCACAATTAACAAAACTAACCCTTTTCTCCTCTCCATTCCATTATTGGCTGCAACAGCTGAGCCCCAACAAGAAGGCATCATCACCCCATAAGGATACACAAACCCATCAACAACAACAACATCATCATGATTTACAGAGAAAAAGTTCCCATTTTTACCCTTTGAAATTGCTCTGATCTTCGGCAATTGGGCGTCACGAATCGGAGCTTCCATAGCCCAGATATGTTCAGTAGAAAAGCCCTAAAGGCGGAAATCGAGAATTGCTGTGAATTTGAAGAATTGGGGTCATAAGAATTAGGGTTTTGTTTTCGGGTTTGATAATAGAGAGGACAGAGAGAGAAGATTAGAAATAGAAAGAGGATGTTATGACAGTAAAGAAAGTAATCGGATTTGTCATCGGAGTAATTAAACCATAGCTTTTCGGCGGTGGTTAAAGTTCTGTAAGGTAGCATTACTGCCGGCGACGGTGAAGGAGGTGGAAGGGAAGAGATTTAAACTTTTATGTTCAGGATGTACAGTGTGTGTTTGTGTGTGCAGATTCACAGTTCAGTGTGTGTATATAACAGAGTGTATATGGTGGTGATGTAAGAAAGGACGGAGGCGATGGTGAAGAAGATGAGAGGGACGGCGGAGGTGGAGGCAAGGAGAGAGGTGGGGGAGGAGGAAGAAACGACGGCGGAAGAGGGAGTGAGGAGAGAGGAGGTGGGGTCCAGGTGGTTTTGGAGATGGAGAAGATTGGAGAAGATGATGACGTAGGATTTTGCTTAAGGGGAGGTTAACGTTAATACAAACTGAATTACATAAAGTAACGGTAGTAGTTAACGGGCTGCTAACGGCAGCCACTACATCGTTTCTCGGTAATAAATATTAGCCACCGATACGTAAATTACAGAATTTGGCCACCATAATAAGAATCGGTGGCAAAGTTGGCCACCGATATGCAATTTACCCTCAAAATAACAAAATTTGTAACTGCCATCCACTGTTCTCTCTGTTTAGTGTTTTTTTTTATAAGCAATATTATAAATCAAGTCTAGGACAAATAAATCAAAGCAATAGACCTGCCTTGACAAACCACATAAAGCCTACTAAACTAGCAATCCTAAACCAACTAATATGCTCCGAAACAAAATTTGGGAACAAGCCCTTTCTACAGAACCAAAAGCACTGCATCAGTTTGGCCCAAGGCCATTTCCGAAACCCAGCCACATTATCTTCTCCTTGGCCAACTTCAGAATCCTCATTTTCCTATTTGCATTCATTCAATACTTTATCTGAGTTTAGATTAAATCTCTTAAAAACTAAAAACTAATTACATCACTTTTAATACCTATTTTTGCTGATGCACGCCAACTGTTTGATATTTGGTCTTAGAGAGTTATGCCTCCTATACGCAGACCATCACCCTATAGTAAACCGCTAGTTCTTGGACACCAACGCAAGGATGGTGACTCTCAACAAGGCAACTCTAATACAAATATAAGTATGCAGTTAGTGCAGCAAGCTAAACCATTAACTGAAATTTCCGATATCGGTAAGTCTACATGGGCACCTGGAGATCTCCAGAAAAAATGGAAGGAGCCAATTCCTGTCAAAAAGTACTATACCGGAGAAAATGAAACAAAAAGTAACTTTCTTCACTAATACTCGACCGCCATCAATGTTGACAACCAGGATTCTCCATGGCCAACAGTTCATATTGAGGACGAAACTCTAAAGAAACTATGGGCTCCATGGAAGCGTAGTATTATCATCAAAATGCTAGGAAAATCAATTGAATATGCAAGTCTCAAGAATCGCATCAATAATATGTGGAAACTTCAGGATGCTGTTGACCCAATTGATCTAGGTAATGGCTTTTTTATTGTCTGATTTACTAACAAAGATGATCATACCAAAGTTTTACAAGGAGGTCCCTGGAAAATTCTCGACCACTATTTGACAATTCAGAGATGGAGGCCTGAATTCTACGCATCACAAGCTACGATAACTTCCACACTTGTTTGGTTAAGGTTTTCAGAAATCCCAATTGAATTCTTCAACTACGATCTCTTATCCAGAATGGTAGCAACCACAGGTAGAGCTGTCTAAATTAATTTAATTATATTTTACATAATTTATTACATATTTGTTAATAGAATGATTTATAATATTAAATATATATATAAATTAATATACAAGATATGTATATAAAATAATAATATAGATTTAAACATATATATATATATATATATATATATATATTATATGTATATAATATATAATACATAAAGTAATTATGTGTGTAAAATTTATTATATTTTAATGAATATATATAGTAAAGAAGGATAGATTAAAAAAGATTAAACAAATATGAATAAATTAAAAAAATGAACCCAAAATATGGGCAAGCCGGGAGGGGAGTATGAGCTTAACAACATCACTTGTCGCCTGAATTCAATATTGACACTGTTTGTGTATCACTTATAAGTAACTTCAGTTAATAAGTAGAAAAAAATAGGTAATTTTTTTTCAAACTTCCACTTAAAAGTGGTTTTCTCACTTTAAGTTGGACTGTTTGGCTGTGCTTAAAACTGGTTTATAAGTGAAAGCTTGAAAAAAAAGGTACATATTTGTTCCTTTTTTTAACTTATAAGCTACAACCACTTATAAGTGATACACAGACAGAGCCATTATGTTATTTATTTAGAGATGAAGAGGGATGTCAGATTTGAGAGTAATTTGCATTTTCCATACTACAATTAACGTCGAGATGCGATATTCATACTGCATTACCACTTCTGGCACATTTCATACCGTAATCAAACGTCCGTCAACAATACAATGTTTTCCGTCTAAAAATAAGTATCGGTGTTAAATTTAAACATTTTAATAAATAAAAGAAGTAGAAAATAAAAAAGGAGGCGTGTAAATTGGAGAAGAATAACATTTTAAACATTATATGCATCTCATAGCACTATTTTTCAAAAGATTGGAGAAGAATATAGTAGTAAATTAACTATGTTTCCTGTTCAGAATAAATATGTGGTCCCATAGTATGTTTGTTTATTTCCACAAGTATATAGCACCCTTTATGTATCTTGTTTCTTGTTTATTGCAGATAATAAAGACCTTTTTACTATAAAACTGTTTCATGGTGGGAATTTAAGTGAAAACTGCAGTCACTATGTGGGCGGACAATTTAGTTACATTGATTGTTGTGATGTAGACCAAATAAGTTTTATAGAGATTACTGCAATGTGCAAGGAGGTTGGTGAGGTAGGTGCGGTTGACCTGTATTACAAGCCTACAGAAAGTGTAACTAGTGCTGGTCTTTGGAAACTGACGAAGACGTGTTGGAAATGTGTGCTCTGATTCCTGACACTAGATTAGTTCCGGTGTATTGTTTCTGCAAGCCTCCCCTTTCCACCATATTTCCTGATGGAACTTTTACACAAACACAGCTGGAAGCTGAGAATTATTCACCAAACACAGTGAAGGCACGAGAGAAAGCATTGATAGCCCAGATTTATGAAGCAGATGGTTGTACAAGGATTTCAGTGATTTAGAAGATCAAGAGGAACAAGTCAGACATGATGAAGCTGGTAGAGAAGATGTAGATGTGCCAGTACCTGAAGTTGAAGCTAGTGATCACAGTTGCCAAAGTTTTCATGGAGATAACAACAATATGGATAATACTGATGAAGATGTGCGTGAGTTTTCGTAGCAGAAGAAATGGGAAAACCAAGCTCTAGATAGTGGTGACAAAGTAAATGATGAAGAGGCTAGGGAGGATCCTGATATTAGTTCCGACTTGACAAAATACTTGGGTAGCGATGAAGAGATGATGGCAGGCAATTCCACTGATGAAGAAGAAGAAGACCAATATCCAGTTTTTAATGAACAAACAGATATGGGCGACCCTAAGTTTGAGTTGGGTATGTTATTTGCTAGTCCTCCCATCTTCCGAGCTGTTGTTAAAAAATACGCAATTGTGCAGAGGAGACCTATAGTGCAAAACAAAAATTACGGTGGAAGGGCAAGGTTTACTTATGAAAAAGGGTGTGAGTGGAAAATCTACTACTAAAAAATATAGAATTTGGAGACTTTTCAGGTGAAGCGATATAATCATACCCATACTTGCTGTCAAACAGTCCATCAAAAATAAATAAATTCGACATGGGTTGCGGAGTATTATGAAGATAAAATTAGGATGAACTTGGTGTGGCCTTTGACGGCATTTCAGGCGAAGGTTGTTAACAATTGGAATTGCAAGATAAGTATCTGGGCAATAGGAAGGGCAAAAAAGAGGGCATTGGATAATATTAATGGGAAACACGTAGAGCAATACGGATTAGTGTATGACTATAAGAATGAACTTCTGAAAGCGATGCCTGATAGTACAATCCTTATTGTGACTGAAGATGTTGAAGGGAGCAGCGAAAGGAGATTCTAGTGAATGGTATATATGTTTTGGCCCTATCAAAAGAAATTTTCGAAGTGGCTGCAGGCCTTTATTCGAACTTAATGGTTGCCACCTGAAAGGTCCATATGGTGGACAACTATTGGCAGCCGTAGGAGCTGATGCAAATGACGGAATGTACCCAATCGCTTGGGCAGTCGTTGAGGCGGAGAACAACGACAGTTGGAATTGATTCTTGGAGACACTTGAAGAAGATTTGGACATAGAAAATGAGGGTGGGTGGACTTTCATATCCGAAAGATAAAAGGTAATTAAAATTGTCAAAGAAAGTGTTGCGTTTGTTTTAGGTTTTCAAATTGTAACTGTTTAATTTGTTGAAATTGTTGCATTTGTTTGTAGTTGTTGGTATCTATCTAAATTGTTATTGGATGTATTGTATGTGTGTTTTAGGGTTTAATCAATGCCCTTGAAGCTGTATTCCCTTCGGCTGAGCACAGATTTTGCGTAATGCATTTATATAGAAATATTTGGAAGGTGTATATGGGAATAGGCTTGCGAATGTGTCTATGGAAGGCAACCAGGGCGACTAATGAGTATATGTTCAACAAAAGTATTGAGGACTTAAAGAAGGTACTTATATAACAAAATTTTCATTAACAAATGTTACATTTCCGACATAATGGTTGATGTTTTGTTTGTTACCATGAATGTTTATTTTTTAGTTGTCAAAGAAATGTTTGTTAACAAATGTCAAAGAAATGTTTGTAAATAAATGTTTCACTTTACTCATAATTCCATTATGTTTTGTTTTTTAGTTGTCAAAAAAGTGTTATAATTGGTTGATGGAAAAAACAAGATCACAGTGGTCGAGGTCCGCATTTAGGGCAATCTGTAAACCGGATATGTTTGTTAACAACTACAGCGAAGACTTTAACAGCACGATAAGAAAATTTAGAGATCTCCCTATTGTGTCAATGTTGAAAGCCATCCACATGCGTGTTATGACAAGGATTCAGAAATGGAGAGACAAAATGATGGCGAACTATGTTTTGAATCCTATATGCCCAAATGCTATGCGGAGATTGAACAAGTAAGTTGCATATGTACTGATATATGTTATGTTGTCTGTATTTCATTGTTTGTACTTGAATATGCTGACATTACTTAATGTGCAATTGCTCATACATTGTTAGTTAATGTCTGCACTTCATGAATACTTAGTAATTTAAGTTATTTGGTTATTAACATGATAAGGCAATAGAACAAACAACTGGTTGTAATCCGCTATGGTTCGGAGGTCCTAGGTATCCAGTCACTATGACATCGGGTGGATTTGAAATGGTGGTTGATTTAGATGCCAAGACCTGTGTCTGTAAGAAATGGCAATTAAGCGAAATTCCGTATTATCATGCTTGTTTTATCATGAGTAAATTTCAAAAAAGATATGAGGATTTTATACATGAATGTTACAGCAAGGATAATTTCCTTAAATGCTATGAAAATTATGTCGAACCAATTTGCGGTGAGGAACTTTGGGAGAAAACATCCGAGTTAAAGCCACTACCACCTGTTGTCAAAGTCCAGCCAGGCAGGCCTAAGAAGCGGAGGAGTAGGAGAAGTGATGTGCCTACTGATCCTACTAAGCTGAGAAGGCAGCACACAACTACAAAATGTAGCTATTGCCTCGTATTTGGCCACAACTTTGGCGGTTGTGCTGCAAGGGTAAGTATACGTTAAAATTAGGAAATTCTGATTATATATGTGCCACTAATTGTTGCTAATTTTCAATGCAGAAAAATGTTGAAAAGAATGTCATTTTCAAAGAAGTTAAGTGGAGGATTCAAAAAGCAAGAAGAATGAAAACATTGTTGATGATCCGGGAACTGAGGCTCCGGTTTCGCTAGAGGCGCATGTTGAACCAACACCGCCACAATCAACGAACACTAATAGGCCAGCAACAGCACCAGAAGTTGTTCCTACATTGACAGCACTAGCACCAACAAATGCACCGCCTAACAGAAAAAGAAAAGAGAAGGCTGCACCTACAACAAGTCAAGCGGGAATTTTATCAACGACTGTGCCTCCAACTAGGGTTAACAACATTCCTCTTAGTATACAGCCAGAGAGATTCAACATTCCTGGAAAATCAGTTACGAGCCTAAGGAATCTACAACAAGCTGCCAAATGAAGGAAGGATAAGTTGGCTGCAAAAAACAAAAACAAGACTGGAAAATTTAGCTGTTAATTATAAGTATTTAAACTGGTTTTGTGGACTAATATTTTTGGAACTATTATTTTTGGAACTGTTTTGAGCAGTATATACTTTTCTGTCTATCAAGTGTGTGGAACTAGAAGCACTGTGCTCATCTACATTTTGTATCTTTTTGCTTTAGGTTTGGATTGTAGGCTCTACAATGGCAGCATTAGTCTCTTCTATGTAAAATATAAAAGTGTTTTGTATGGATCACTGGATTAATACGTAAGGTGATCCAATCAGCTTATCTCAATGCAGCTTATTTTCCCCATTTATTTATTTGCTGTCATTTACTGCATTTGTAGTGTTTATCTCCTGGTGCTGCTAAAAAACATTCAAAATGTAGTGTTTTTCGTGCTCCATTTTTGTTTACAACTGTTGTGCAGGAATTGGCTCTTGCTACTGGTTTTGCTCACCCAACTGAGCATGCCCAACTGTCTTTTGAACCTGGTTCTGATACTAATTTTTGGGCTGCACAGGTGGAGTCAGGTGGTGATTTTGGTTATGAGGACACCACTATTTCTGTTGTTTATCGTCACACTCATTGTGAAGAAGTTGATGGCCCTGGTTTGGCAGTTACACTTGCTACTGATCACACACTTGTTAAAGAGTGGAATATAATCACCTTCTAAGTAAAAGGTATACACACCTTAACTACGTAGATACGTCAGGGGTTATAGGCCTTCTTGATGTTGGTATGTTGTGCATTAGGAGGTTTTACCGAGCACACTGTGACTGAGGGAATTGATTGGGAGGAGAATCTTTCATTTAGTTTCATTTAATCTTGCATTATGGCATGTATTTAACTTGGTCGTTGCAAAGATTAGTTGTGGAAGCTACCCGATGTTACTGCTTCTTCATATTCAAAATCACTAGTTAATATATTTCTAGCTTTAGTTGTTACGGGTGCCTGGCTTTGTGGCTTTAGTTGTTAGTTGTTAGTTGTTAGCAGCAGCACGTGAAGCTGTACCTATTAAGGGGTAAGGAATAAAATTTTCTGAGTTTAAATACATGTATTTAGTTTCATGAAGTTGTATGTTTTTTTGGTGTATTAGATTTGATTTTCTAGTGGATGTCTTCTTTGTGTTTGTCCAAGTTCGCTAGCAAGTGTGTTGAAGCGATGTTGGGATGCAAACCCTGATCGAAAACCTGAAATACATGTGGTAATAGCAGCAGGGCATTCACACAACAAAAAGTGGAGGTTGATCACGAATGTTGTGGTAATGTATGATTATAACACTCATAGGCCCTGGAGGAGCGATTTTAAGCCCATTTTTTAGCTTTATTTCCAAACACAATTGAGAACCATAAAGCCAATAGTATCTATTATCTGTAAAATAGTTCTTGCATAAATCATAGTTGCTACTACTTTATAGAAAAGGAATCTGACCTCGTCTGGTCGTCTAGTTTTGTGTTAGGATTATGAGATGTATTGAAATAATGGTACTCAAAATATCTACAGAAGAAGAAAATAAAGATATCGAATAGCTAAATAATATTTATCTGTTGTCATTATATGACATAAAGTTACAAAATATTCCCTTCCGGGGGAAGCACTACTACCAAATCTACATCACATTTGCAAAATCTTACATAATCTAATACCCAGTACACCGGGGATCCCATTACTGGTCATTTCCACCCATTAAATAAACAACAACAAAAAAAATAACAAAAAACTAGAAACAAACTTCCCCATGAAACACCATACTATTTTTTCACCTTTATACTCCTAATCTCTGTTATGTGTGCTGCCTTCATCCCTTGAATTTCTTGCATGCGGTTTTCTTCAAGTTCTCTCACACAACGGATTAACCCAATGATTACAGCGCGTCCGCGAGCTGTCGATGGTGGATCCATCCACTTGAAGTAACCACAACTGCCGGCACCTCTAGCGCAACCGAAGAAACGACGACCAATATTTGCGTCAGTCCAAGCTGTGCGTTGGACTGTCAGGTCACCACAATTGCAAATCCCATCCATTACAGTGTTTATAAGGGCCTAATTTTGAGAATGGGGAAGAACGATCTCGTTAGGATTTCTAATTGAAAGTAATGGGGAAGAATGATGAAATTACTACTTATAAGCACTATTTAGCCGTTGCTTTTTTTGCTTTCCCTATTTTACCCTTAACGTCGTTAAGTCTTATTTAACGAAAAAATATAATATCGTTAAAGACAGTCAGATTCTGGTATGGAATGTGCCAGAAGTGGTAATGCAGTATGAATATCGCATATCGGCGTCAATTGCAGTATGTAAAATGCAAATTACTCTTGATTTGATCATAAATGCAAATACATTACACATCTACCACCCTTGCTAGGTTATGGTTGGCTTCAAATATTAAATTTTCAGATTCAATTAATTGTCAGTGTTGGTTGGTTGGTCCATGAAAATAGCCTACTACAGTGCTACTCAACATTTTATTTAACGCACACAGCCACAGTCACATATACAAACACACATATACTAATTAACAAATAGTACTTCTAGTAGATGAATCAATTATTTGGCATCAAATCATGTCTAACAAAGAGTATGGATCAACTAATGTGCATCAAATGACAATGAGATGTTAAAATCGTAGGGGCTAAGTGGCTAACTATGCTATAAGGTGTGGGCCCCGTAGCTTTTGGTTCTTGGAAATCTTGAAATGTAGAGCAGACTTGTCTTTTACTACTTTTCTAGTAGACGCTGATTGGTTACTATCAGATTGGTTCTTCTGTTTTGGGCTATAGATTCTAATTTGCTTAGGACCGTAAATGAGTCGAGTCGATCACGAACGGCTCGGTATTTGGTTCGGTAAAAACTCGTTCGTGTTCTGTTTAATAAATAAATAAGCCAACTTCAAAGTTCGTTTAGAGGCTTGTTAAGTAAATAAGCCGAGTTTAAGGAAAGAAAAGCCCAGCTCGTTAAGGTTCATGAACAGCTTAAGTATAAGTTCACGAGCAATCTCGATAAAAAGCTCAATAACAAGCTCATTTATTTTATTCTTTATTAAATTTTATATATTAAATTTTAATCTTGTGAATAAATAAAATCAAACCAAACCAAACGTATCCAGTATATACCATTATGATGTCTGGGGAGGGTGAGATGTACACAGTCTTGCTCTATATCTACATAGGCTGTTTTCAGACAAGACCCCTGGCTCGACACTGCTTAATATAGATATAGGTATAAAAAAGTTAGAATACAATACCATGGTGGTCGTCAAATGCCACCTTATACAACATCCGCTACTCGAATCCGGTGCCTCCAAGATGACCTATCAAAAACCATGTCTGGCGAGAGCCTTAATTCTGTTAAATTTAAGTGCATTTGTGTCTTCCAAATTCTTCTAGGTCTGTCTCTTCGTCAAAACTATGTCACTGATAAACTTTTTATCCGTCGAATCAGAGCTGTAAATTGCCTCGTGTTGTCCCTTCCACTTAGTCTCTTGAATACATTATATATCAATCTTTTTTCCAAAAAATAAATCCACCAACTCTAAGAATTTTTCGGTCACAAGTCCCCACATTCAAAGTACCGGTACGCACTTTAAATTCAACCATTCTTTTCCTTCTGGATCCAATATTACATCAATCACCTTGTGAATAAATAGATTAACTCTCTCTCTCTCTCTCTCACATAGTAGTGATAATATAATGATCATGTACACTTATTAAGCATTATGTAACTTTAACAAATATATCATTACTTGTATGAGATATTTTAACACTTATCTTTACTTAATAAGAAAGATAAATTAAAATGATAAAATAACACTCATTAAAATTGAGTAAATAATAATAATAATTAGTATAATAAATATATGGTAATGCATATAAATTACACTAGATAAAAAAGTATTACCTATAATCATGTAAAATAGACAAATTATATACATATATAGTATACGATCTATGCATATTATATTAAATAATAATATTTAAATATAAATTATCAAACAATATAACGTATAGTCAAACTCGATAAACTTCGGTGTTCGACTCATGTTCGAATAAGCTCGATTCGATTCGTGCTCAATAAAAACTCGATTCGTGATCAAACTCGATTAAATTATAATGAGCTGAGCTCGAGCACGCTAAAGCTTGGCTCAACTCGGTTAGTTTACAATCCTAAATATGCTTACATTATTGAAATGCAACCATATCATTAGAGTTATTCATGTCTATACTATATTATTAAAGCTGAACATATGATCACATGAAGTTTTTTTTGCCGTCGTCACTATTTTAATTATTTTTTTAAAATAATTAATATTAACAAATAAATAAATATTTATCTTAAATAAAAACACTCACTTCCACCTCGCCTCCACCTTCGGTCTTCTTCTTTCGTATAAAATATAATTGACAATACTTTTATATAACTCTAAAATCGGTTCGCCCCATCATCTTCTCGGTTCGCCCCATTTCCTATTCGTCTTCTTCATATGATTTTGCTGACTATATTCTCACGCAGATACAACTATGGGTGGTTTTGAAGTGTTCTTCAAAACCACCAGTGATCTTCTTTGAAGAACAGGATAGCCACGGGTGTTCTTCAAAACCACGAGTGATTTCCTTTTAAGAATAAGTTTGTTTACAACACAATTCTACCATTAACTTTATAATGCTACATTATTATATTTTTTTTGTTATTTTGTTTAAGGTTTATAGTGGGCTATCAATAGAATTTTATAGGCATTACACGTGATCATTTATTCTTTAGATTAGTTTTGTTGTTGTGAATCCTATGACTTTTTAAGCTTTGGTGACTGTTGACTTATAATTCTTTTTAATTTTATGCTATGTTTTATATTGAATATTCACCTTTCATCTGTAATTTGGCTGGATTTCAGGTTTAATTTAATAAGTTTTTAAGTTCAATTTTTTTTGTGCTATAAAAGTATTTTCTTAATTATGTTTTTTGGTGGTTTTTAAGATTTAATTATGTGATAATTTATTTTTGTACTTATAAAAGAATTTTATTGATTTCGTTTTCAATTACTACAGACAAATACCCTTAGTTCGTGCCTTTGATCTAGAAATCAAAAATAATTTGAGATAACTATTTGCTTGATATATAAATATCAAATATATCTTACTATATATTATTAAATTTTATAGTTACCACGGAATTCATGCTTTGTATATTTTGTTAACAATACAAAATATAACACAAAGTTTCATAGGATTCAATGGTATTTTATTTATCGTAAACAATCCACACACACAACTAAGTATAAGTCTCTCTGCCACTATTATTTATCGATCATACATAGATAGATATAGTGCACCCACTTTGTAAAACACTGAATTACTGCTTGTAGCTCTCGTGCAAAATCCAATAGCTTTACTTGGCCTCCTTATCTGCAAAAGTTTTAAAAAAAAATCACTAAACGTTTGGAATTTTGGATTCACTATCTATTTGAATTTGACTTCATCTACTGATTTCGATAAGTTTGAAATCCTGCAACACCTTCATTCTACATTAAATCGTGAACACAGGTACACAAATTGAAATTCAGAAACAGAAAACATAAATAGTTATGATATTTATTAGTATTACTGTGAGCATAAAATGTTAAGAAAATAGTTTGCATTTTAATGATTACCACTTCGATCCTTATCCAAACGTATCTTTCACATAATAGAACACCATGAACCTAAAAAGCACAAAGATTGTATCAGACATTTAGTAAGAAATTTCAGGTTTAATTAGGCTTATTTTCTTCTTCAAATCAGAAACTTGGGCTTTTTGGAAGTAAAGAGTGGTTTCTACCCAAAATAAGTAGAGATTGATTGATTAATCAACCAAACACATCCTGTTGATCGGTTTGGCGATCTAAATTTCATACAAATACAAATAAATTAGTGAGGGAAAGAGAGAGAGTAGTCACCGGTAGTATCTTCAGCAGCAGCAGCAGCAGTTGAAGTGGAAGTGGAAGTGGCGGAGGCGGTCTGGGTGGGGATGATAACTCCAGGCCAAGAACGGCAGGTGCAGTGCTGGCCTTGGGGAATGGTCGGGTACAGGGTTTTTAGATGTTTCCCACATCCACCCCATGTGGTTTTACCACAGTCCCTGCACTCTACCTTATAACACATTCTCTCTTTCTTCAATTTATTTATATATAATAATAATAATAATAATAATAATAATAATTTCCCTTTTACTTCTCTTCAGCCTCTGAATCTGGTTTTATAGCAAAACCTTTGTGAAAAATATCGACTTTCGTGATAGCCCACGGATTTGGAACTATAGACAGTCTATGCCCCTTTTTTAAATCCTATTCTCAATTCTGTTCATCCCAACGCGTCTACTAACTTTGGGACTTCCGCTTTCCTTCCTAAACAGGATTTTTATTACTTTTTTTCTCCTCAATACATACTATGGGATTACTGTAGTATTGTTTTCCATCACATGCTATTTTACTTTCTTATAATTTTGTTTGTTCATATTTTAAACTATATTAACTTTTCTTACTGGCTCATGAAGAACGTATCAAAAGAGACTTTTAGTTTAGCAATTTGCAATTTCTCGTCACCCTACCAATGTCACAAAGACGAGAATGACCTTATTAAAACACCACAAGTAGCTGTCCTCCCAACTAATAACCTATACTCTATCTTATTATAGTCATCGTTCGCGCATCTAGTATTCTAGAAACGTCAGCTAACCAATATTGGGGGTATTATTATAAAAAAATACCTATTTCTAATGCGTAAGAATTAAGCCACATATACTATTAGCTTAACAAAATAGATATTCCATTCCTATCCTGGGTCCTAGTAAATAGCCTGCACAGCATTTCTTCTTTTATAATAGGCCTATTTGCAGTTGTGGTATTGAAGTATCCAACTTTCTGCAATATGTGTACTAGTGTTTTGAAATCTGCAAT
>JAUEJK010426267.1:0-14085 GCA_032274865.1 Eryngium alpinum
AAATTCTAGTTCTCTTATTGATTATATAAGTTACATATATATATATATATATATATATTGGTTTTTTATTCATATTTCTTTTTGTATAGTACAAGGCAAAAACGGGTGTACCTCCTTTGACTGAAAATTCCCTTCTGTCATAGATAGATATATTATTCAAAGTTTATAGTGGACATCATATCTACCAGTATTTGGGCTTTAATGCAAAAATTATGTCGATATTGAATTGTGGTTATTGCTAAGGTGTTTACTTCAATGCTCTTTGATTTCATAATTTCTTCTTCTACACTTGCCATCTAGAAAATGTATTTCACCATAACCTCCTTTATGCCTGTCTCCTCAGATTGATCTTAATTTTATTTTGACTGGTAGATTGTAAGTGAGGCTATCTCAGGCGTACGAAAACTTAACAGAAGTTGGAACAATCACCGTCATTGATGTAACTGGACTTCAATTGGAGATCTTTTGTTACGTTCTTGATAGTCTGCCTCCAGGGCACTGCTGATGTAGTGATGTCCAATTGTCATTGTGGTATTGGTGTGGTTAGTGCCTTTCTACCTACAGTAGAGATTACTACAGAGATTGGACTGCTATCTGTTCTAGATGTGACTGTGTGTTTTCTTTATAAATTTCTATTTCTTTACAAGTTTCACATGATTTCAACCGTAAGAAATTTTAAGAGTTTCGATAAAACTCTATATTCTTCCATTAATTCATTATGCTAACCGTTTTTGGTTAATTACGGGTTATGTTGGCGATGACGTTATGACAACAGGAGTTTTGATTTCTTAGGGCGGTTTAAAGATAGGTAACATCTATTTGTTGAGTCACAAATTGATAGGTTCATGAAATTTATAATGTATAAGGTATGTCAGGTTAAAAATGTTTGAGACATTAAATTCGAAGCTTCACATTTCAAAATTCTATATTCTTTATTTTGAATTTCAAATTGGTCAAATATCGGACATCATTGTCTCTATTAAGTCCTATATAATCATTCAGATCTTTAGTTCTTCAGATTCAAATTTGAAACTGGAGTTTCAAGTTGGTGTGGATTTTGAGTAATAGGTTGACTTCTTTACTTAACTGTGTACCTATCGAGTGTTATGAGGTATATTTGCAGGTATACTATATATTTTTCAATTCGGGTATTAGTGTAAGTATGTATGCTTATTTTTCCTGTTATCTATTCTTATTGTTCGAACCTGACCTATTTCAGTTTGACGCAGAATCATTGGTCTGTTTGAGATCTGGTGGTAGAAATTGATGTAGAATGATTGGTCTCTTATTGGGTTTGTTTTGCATGCTCTTTATTCTCACAGATTTTTAAAAATTATAATTGAGATATCTGTTTTTGTTCAATTTGAGAAACAATAGTGCTACACAGTCCGACTTTTATAAGCCGACTGTATAGTCTAAGTGAGGTGTCAGTTGTATATTGAATATGAATATCTAGTGGTTACCCTAATTCGGGAGGGGGGTCCACTTTTATTTTTAATAAGGTGTTGAGACCTCAGTCAGAGTGTTAACTCGGCTTTTCTCAGTCGGACTAAATATCATTATTGTTTGAGAAAATCGCTTGCAGGTCTATGTTACTCTATTCTCACGGTTTTAAATTACATCCACTGCTAGGGCTGCACAAAAGGTTAAAACCGGATTGGACCGGACCGAACCGGACCGAACTAAATGCTAATTTATATATATTTTTGGACCGTGAAACGGACCGAATATATTCGGTCTTTGGACTGGACCAGACCTATAAAACCCGGACCGGAACCGACCGATACGGACCGAATAGTATGATAAGTCTAAAATTAATAATAATTATATAAATTTATTAATATTTTAAATAAATTTAATTAATTAATAAATAATAAATTTAATATTTTTAATAAATAATAATAATAATATATTTTAATAATTAAATTTAAGGTTTTAAAATATGTATGTAGAAGAAAAATTGTGAAATCTTCAATATTTTAAATAAAGTATTAGATTTCTATTAATAAAATTATAATAATATATATATATAATATATATATATAATATAAATAATTATATATATAATTATATTTATTCGGTCTGGACCGGTTATTTTTGAATTTTGGACCGGACCGAATATAAAATATTAAACATTATAGGACCGAGGACGTCCGGTCCGGGTCATTTTACCGGTCTAGACCAACCAGTGTGCAGCCCTATCCACTGCAACGATTCTCTCGCAAATATCATGTATGTGCTATAGATATGTAGTACTTATCTGATATTTGGCTTATAATGTTATTCTTTTCTATTTTATTTAAAATACTTTATTTTTCCACTTTTGCTTCTTTTGATATTAGTATTTTCTCAAAAAGCAGCTTAGTTGGTTCTTCTTAGTCTATTCTGGATCTAAGACTAAGTTTCTCTTATATCTATTAATTGTTAAAACTGAAAGAGGATGCAGATATTAAAAACTTGAATTGGATCCACATGAGGAGCTGCAACAATGGATCCACGGTGTAATTTCATGAAATGATTTATTAATTTCAAAAATGGATTTTATGTCAGGCTATTAGATTTATTAATCGAAATTGAGACAAATGACTGTCATTTGATTCCTGCGTATGCATCATTATCCTGGAAAAAAAACTTTATATAATGATGGCAATTATCGTGTTACTGGTTGAAGAAATGAGGCTGACTTTGCATCAGATTGGAAAATTTATGTTGCCTTAAGATGTGAATGTGAACATCATTGAATGTATTGAATGCTTGTATACCGATATCTTGACAGGTATTCAGTCATTACCTATTCACCTGTTTGAATAGAGGAAGAAACAACTAAAGGTAAGATGACACACCAACATCTAACTATCCATATAAATTTTCTAGGTAGAATTCTTATGTAGATGCTATTTTTGGTATACTCGTTAATTTCTAACAATAAAATGTTAACTGTAATACATTTTGATGGTTTAGCTTTATTTGCAGGCTAGTACCATGTATCTACAAAGGTTGATGATATTGTATCAAGCTTAGGTATGCTTATACAGGTATGCTTATTTGTATAAGTATGTCAATATGATTAAACATTGGGCACCTTAAAGTCATTTATCATGGCTTTCCAAGACAAAATGCATCCCATGCTATATAGATATGTCAAATGATATAATTGGAACAATCATACCAACTTATCCCATCTCTTATGACTTATCCCATCTCTTTAGCTACTTCTCAACTCTGAATGTTTCTTTCCTCAGTTTTCTCCCTGTGTAATCAACCAACTTCTTGTTTTTATAAAAAAGAATTCTGATTTCCTCAAGGTAATAAACCCCATTCCTTTTTCCAAAGGTACACTGCACCTTAGCTCCAATTTGTTCTTCTATTTTCATTTGAAAATCTTCCATGCTATGGTCTCCTTCTATGAAAAAACATCGCTCTCCATAAAACTTAGCAGAATCAAACGTCCATCCTCAAAGAAATAAGGGTCTGCAAGCTCAATGGTATCTTTGAAGTATTTACAACCTAAGTCCCCGTGTTTCGCAATTTTGTGGCACCATAGCTATTCCGGCTCGGGTACTTTATAATTTTCAACCCACTTCTTCATAGCCCATCGAGTTTCCATCTTCTTTATTATCTCTGGATATCTTGTACGTAGTTCCAACAGCTTTTCTTTTGCCTTGTCAAAAGTATCTTGATCTTTATAACCATCATTATAAATGTGTGAGACTTTTACCAACTTCTCAATCACTGCCCTCCACATACCGTAACTTTGAATGTTCCTGAATTCAAATCTGTCTTTGTTGTATTGGTAACAACAAATAAGCCTCAAGTCCCAATTTGAAAAAAAAAATAAAACAGAGAACAAAATATTAAAAATATTAAATTCCATTAGTGTCTTCTTCTATTTAAGTATAGCTATGCATTGTAGCGAGTGGGGATACATTTGAAATTTAGTTCTATATTATAGCACTATTGCACCAACTATATTTATGTATTGGAGTTGCTCTTAACAATGTCGTTACTCTAAATCTTCACACAATTACCATAATTAGCAGCCCTGGACACTAATCTAATGAGGTTTCATCATCATAAGTCAAAGAAACTTTTGTTTATTGCAACTATAAAACTGCTGGGAATGACCAAATTATGCACAATATTCTACACCAAATTCAACTAGTGCTATGAAACCCGTGGCCTTTCCATACATAAGAGTTTCATATCTATTTTTCCCACAAACTATAGATCTACTTAGAGTTAAAAACTTACAGATCTCCTTTGCATCAGATGTTGCGGTTTCATGCTCAGATTTTTCACTTACACCTCCACTTGCTTTCTCAAGCTCTTGCAGATTCTCCTTCACTTCAAGTTTTTCAGTTGTGTTCGTCGAACCTAGTTGGTCAGCAGGTGCACCTATAAAAGTGAGATTTAGATAATTTAGAAAATAATTGGTAACATAACAAGTAAAAGACAATTTAGACATGAAGCATAACAATACTTTGATCTCAAATTTAAACTTGATTTATAATAATTTAACACTACGTGATCTTATGCACTAAAACCATAGATCTACCTAGGTTCAAGTTTTCAAAAATGGATTTTCCCACCTTTGGATGGTAAAGAGATATTAGAAGTTGGATAATGGAAAATGATAATCTTTTTATGTTGAATCCCACAATGGACTTAAGGTCAAAAGTTTTATATGCTAAACTCTATGGAGATGCAGATGCTTCATATCAAGTCACTCGGGAAGATTATCTTTTTTGGTATGGGAGGAGTTTGTTTATTTGATCAGCTTAAGATTTTCTAAACTAGGTTAACATAATTTGATTGGGACCATCAATGCTTATATTTTGGAGTTTGAAGAATTAAGGAGTCATTGGGTATTAAGGAATAAGTTCTAGAAGGAGGAGTTTTACCTTGCTAGTTTCTTCGGTGGGTTAAGAAGAGACATTCAACAAACCTTGTATGTTTACAAGCCTTTGAAACTTAGAGAAGCTATGAAGTCTAAAGAACAAGAAAATAAACCCTGACAGAACTTATAGAAAAAGGATGAACCAAACCAGAAAACATGCTTGGCCAAATCTTTAGACAACTACCACATGATCTAAATTCTCTTAAGTTCAACAGATCTAAATTTTGGTGATTGAACGAAAACAACAAATGCAAACAAACTAAATTAATGACCTACAGTTAGAATTCGACTGTAGATTTTTTCAGGAGCATGTTTCTTCACATCATTTAATTGTGCATGATTTATCGGCAGTTTCTTACCATCATCTGGTCCTGCATGGTCGAACAATAGTTTCTTCACAGCATCTGATCCGGCAAGGTTGGAAAATAGTTTCTTCTTAGTATCAAACTCAACATGACTAGGCTCTCCTAAAAAACAAAAGTGTCATTAATTTGGCCATACTGAATGTTTTAAAACTCAAACGGCAGTCATGTAAACATCTTACTCTTAGAGGGATTCTTCAAAAGTAGCTGCTCAATAAGCAGGGTGTTGGCTACACTGAATCTAGCGATGAACAAAAGGACCGGTCCGAAAAAGATCGATATGATCGGACCGTAAAAAAGACCGGTATGCCTGGTCTTTAAAAAGATCGGTCCGGTCGGACCGGTCCTAATGGTCCTAGGTGGTCCTTAAATTTGATAAAGAAGTCCTTAAAAGATCGAAAAATATTAAGTTTCATCAAAAAGACCGCATAAGACCAGAAAAGACCGGTTTAAGACCGAAAAAGACTGGTCCTGATCCTAAAATGATCTTTCTTTTTTACTAGAAATACCGGTCCGGACCGGACTGTTTACCTTAAATGACCGGTCCGGACCATTATCTAAAAAGACCTGTCCCAAGAAAGACTGCTTCAGGACCGGTCCCATAGTCTTTTTGTTCATCTCTAACTGAATCACTCTCTTAGGTCATCCACATGCCTCAGTGGGCAGAGTCAATCAAAAAACTGTTTGAAAATATTTTGAATTGGCGTACCCGATAAAATTGAACCTGAAAATAGATCAAGTTATTTTTCTAAGTTTGTATCCTAATCCAACACACACAAACACATACACAAACATATACACAGACACAAACAGGTGCAGTAGACAAAATTGAACCTGAAAATGGATTGTAAGTTTGTTTCCTAAGCCAACACACACATAAACATAAAAATTACAATCATACCCGGAGGAGTAAATTTGGTTTTGTAAATTTGTTTAATGTTTTTAAATTACTATTATAATTAAAGCAAAAAACTATTTTTTAAATATGTTTTGTAATTGTATATATATAATTTTTAAAAGTGAAATTATGTAGAATTGTTTAATGGAAAACAAGCGTGATAAAATAATAAAATGAGTTTTATTTGAACTTATGTGGAGATACTTAAATTATTTAAATATGTTGAAATTTGATTGATAATGAGAACTTAAATTTAAATTGATTAGTTAATTATGTAGGTTTGAGCCCCATAATACTTGAGTCTAACTTTGATTTAAATTTAAGTCGTACTCATTACTTTTATATTTGATAATTTTAGTTTAAAAATAATCTAACTTTGTAGTAGTTTAAAAATTAAGGCTGAAAAAATATTTAAATTGAAGGGTAAAATAAGTCCAATATGATAGAAATTTAAATATAAAGGAGATGTAGAAGTATTAATTTTAATGATCAAGTAAAGAGAAAATAAAGTGTAGTGACCCAATAACAGGGTTCAAAATATTAAGGACCAAGTCGGCACGATCCGAATCTGAACCAGAATAAAATTCGAGTTAAAACAAGTCCAATACGATAAAAGCCCAATGCGGGGGACTCAGACAAGGAGTTGCGGAAACCCTAGAGTAAATCTAAGTAAGTCCGAATAAGGAAGTGAGTCCTTATAGGCAATTCTAGCTCCAACTCAGAGAATGCACATATTCTTCCGTTATTTATTCTTGCATCCTCCCGGTGGGATCACCCCACTGGTTTTTGCAGGTTTTCCGGCGGACGTTCGAGGATATCAAAGAAACCATTTTCCGGGTTTCTGCTAATCAGGTAATCCTTACTTTGCTTCATTATTTTGATTCGTAACATTTGGCATCGTCTGTGGGAACAATACAAAAAATCACAAATCCATGACTGACAAAATCGACGACATTGTCACCCCAATTGCAACGATTCCGGGCGCTCCACAACCGTTCTCCGATCCACCACAACACACCTATTCAAGCGCTCCGACCATCCGTACAAATAGTGATGATATACAAGAGATCCCTCCGGGAGGATCCCATCCAACTCCTGAAGAATTGGAATAGAGAAAGAAGGAGCGCGAAGGGAAAAAGTTACAGTTGATCGCTGACTTAGAAACTCTAGAGAAGGAGTAGGTGGAAGACGAAAAGATGTACGGAGTAGACACGACTCTGTTGGGAGAGAAAGCTATTCCTTAAACCACGGCGTAGGGAGGCCAAGGCGATAAAACCCTGACAGTAGCAGATATGAAGGCCATAATCGCTCAGGTGGTGAAAGAAGTCATGGACAAAGAGAAGGTTGTTAGCAAAAGTAAGACTAAGGAGAAATCCAAGAACACGGCCACCTACAAGGTACAGAGGATAGAAGGACACGTTCCTCAAGTTGCTAATCGGGATTTCGCCAATCCAAACCCTCCGTTTGTTGACGAAATCATGAAAGCAAAGTTATCATCGAAAGTGAAGATTCCGGCAATAAAGAAGTATAATGGGAAGGGAGATCCCAATGCCCATGTTCGGTCATTCAATGATGCTCTGCTGTTGCAACCTGCCAATGACGCCACCAAATGCCGAGCTTTTTCGGCTACTCTTGAGGAAGACACCCAAAGGTGGTACGCTGGTTTACCTCCTCGGTCGATTATGTCCTTCTCGGACCGTGTGCAGAAGTTCACGAGTCAATTCATTAGCGGAAAAACACATGCTATGAGTTCTGAATCCTTGATGAATATTGTTCAAAACTCGGGAGAAACCCTGAGAGAGTACATCGATCGGTTATGAAGGTACCAGATCTGAATCAATTCGTGGCCATGGTAGCCATGCAGCGAGGAACGACCAATGAGGCTTTTCAGATGTCATTAGCTAAGAAGAAGCCATCCAACATGCACGAGTTGCAGGACTGAGCTAGTAAGTATATCTCGACGGAGGAGACGCTAAAGAAGATAGTTAACCCAAAGGATGGTACGAAGCATAATGAAGTCGAAAACAATGAGAAGGACCAGAAGAAGTCCAGAATGGAGGTGCCCTCTAAAAGATTAGAGAAGAGGGGTATAATTTACTCTCCCTTAAATACCACTCGAAGTCAGATCCTCATGGAAAATGAGAAGGAACCCTATGTCAAGTGGCCACCAGATATTAAGACTGATCCCGCCAAGAAGAACAAGAATTTCTATTGTTGTTTTCATAAAGACTACGGTCATGACACTGAGGACTGTCGGAGCCTCAAAGATGGGATCGAGTTCTTGATCATGAAGGGACATCTAGTAAGGTTTGTCAAGAAGGATGCATCTGGAGGAGAGTCCAATGACAAAGGTTCAAACTCCCAAGGAGGAAGCCAAGCTAGGGGCACCAATCGTGGTGATAGAAGGAGGATCTAGTGTGTATGGAACAAGCCATATATCACAGAAGGCCTACATGAGAGAGGTCATGAACATTGGATAACCTAGCAAGAGGGCTCGGATTGAGAAAATGAGTTCTTTCGATGATCGAGAGAGGGGGGATTCAGTATCCCCACGAGGACCCTTTGGTCATCATGCCTATGATAGGCAACACTCCCGTCATGAAAGTTCTAATAGATATTGGAGCATCAGTGGATGTACTCTTCCATAGAGTTTTTCTGAAGATGGGTTATCAAGATAACCAACTAACACCCTCGGCTATATCAATATTCGGATTCAATGGGCTGGAGGTCCTTATCGAAGGAACCGTCAAGCTTCCAGTTACGCTGGGACAAAGTTCTACTGAAGTAACTGAACCTCATGGTGGTAAAGGCGCCATCCGCTTAAAATGTTGTACTTGGGAGAGTTATTCTACATCAATTCAAGGATGTTGGCTCTACTTATCACTTGAAGGTAAAGTTTCCGATAAAAAATATGATGGGCACTCATTCTGGAGATCAGAAAATTGGAAGGGCACGTTCAGTGGAGGCCATCAGAAGCGGAACCACTATGGGGAAAGTGTTGTACTTGATTGACCGTCAAGAAGGGGATCCTCGAGGAAACGAAGGTCAGAGAGCTATCACCAAGATGGGGGAACCGTGGAAAATCGATATCAAGGTGGCAAACATGACACTGGACGGAGTCCTGGTGGATGAGGGGACCTCGGTAAACATATTGTTCTACATATTTTTCATCAATTGGGATATTTGGATATCCACATAAGCGAATACTTTGGGGCCATATTTGGTCTAGGATGTAAGGAAGTTTGGATAGATGGAAGTATTCCCTTAGCTGTGACCTTTGGGACACCCCCACATCAGATTACCTGAGTATTGACATTCATGGTTAAGACACGAGCTACATGCACCGCTATACTAGGTCAGACAATGCTACGAGAGTTCAATGCTAGGATCTCACAAGCTGCTGCTATGCTAAACTTCCCCTCATAAGAAGGGACGATCGAGATTCAAGGTTATGTGTCGAACAACCTCATAAGAGAGGCATCGCCAGTTCATGACAGAGACAGGAATTCCCAAGGATGAAGGCGTCCCGAACACGGCGAACTCTGGAAGGGAGTAAGGAATTATGTAGTCTATTCACGAAAAGGATCCAAAAAATGGAGCTACGCGAAGGCTTTGATACAAGCCGCTTGTCTTACTATGATGGGATGACTGATCTCATACTTCACCTACATGAGTTATCGCGAGTGTTGGGACAAGAAATAGTTAAGGATCTCAAGTGCAAGATACTACATTGACTTTGGAAAATTGGCTTATCGATGGTACGAGAAATTATCCGAGGAAGGCGTCTGCTGTTACCGGGACATAAAGCGTAGGTTCGTAGAAGCCTTAGGGGATTACAAGTGGTGTTCGAGCGAGGAGTTGTTCTTATCTAAGGAAGAGGGATGTGGAGCGCACCTGGACAATGCATAGATTCTCTTTTTTAGTTTTTACAAGTTTTACTAAGTCTGGGTCATGTCGACCACGTGCTATTGGAAATTTAAGTATGTGTATGCACCATTATTAAGAGACTATTATCTTTTGGAGTATTCATATATATAAGAGAAAGTGATTTAGATTTCACAACTTTGGACGATACTAAGAACTCTTTGATATAAAGAAATCGGTTTTATTTCATTCAAACAAAGATTACAAAATACAATTGATACAAGATGAAAGCTAAACCCTAGGGGTCTCTCCCTCCGAATCAGAAAGAGTATCACCCTTCCCCACAGGGCAACTCAAAGAGCCAAGATCCACCGAAGGGAGCATATCTCTAAGAGAACGCACCGCTGAATCCTAACTCTTATTGTATTCCCGAGAGCGCATCCTTTCCATCGTCCTCTCCTTCCTCTCCTTGTATGCCTCCGACTTCAGGAAGCTCCGAATGACCTGTGTATTATGGGCTTTCACCTCGCATCGGAGACGATCTCCCTCCTCACTTAGGTTCTTTTTCTCTTGAAGAAGCTTTTCGGTTTGAGAAAAGGAAGCCGATATCTGAGTCCTTAGCTCAGACGCACGGAGATCATTTTTCTTGGATGTGGCCCACAGATGGTCCATCTGATGGACACATGCCTAGAAATAGCAGTTCAACTGCAGAAAAAATAAAGAGGGAGATTAGTGCCACAACATAAAGACAAATCATCATAGTAGAAGAGGTAAAATGTTTACCTGGGCCAAGGATTGAGCTCCTTGTTGGCTAATTTCGGAGGGCCTCAAAGTCTCCATCACACTCTTATCTCAAGGGGTGATGGACCTTTCAGACCACTCCAGGGCAAGCATCAGATGCCCCATCATAGAATCCTTGTTCTGGATCCCCCAATTAGCGGCGAAGGTGGTGTTGTCAGAGGGAGAGGCGGACTCAGACAAATTCTTGTGGCGGAGGGCTTTCTTAGATGTACTAGCCCGACAGAGACTCGGGCATAAAATCCGTTAGAGAAGATATGAGAAGTATTATTACGATGTTGAATCGTAATCCACTACTCCAAAGGGGCACAAGTTTTGAATTTGAATATCTTTCGAAAGATACCCACTATGGGCTCAATGTCCTTGAGCTTGCATAACCCCAGGAAGGTATGGATAGTCCTCTATCCATTGGGGCGCAGTTGAGCAGGAGATATGCGCGGCTTAGCTAGCAGGTGGTAAATGAAGGTATGAAAAGGAATATAGAGCCCCGAGAGCAAGGACTCCTTGAAAACATAGAGAAGACCCTTCCATGATCATGGACGGTCAGTAGGAGAGGGGACGACTGCCTCAAAGTCTCCCTTGATATCAAAGGCTCGAGCCAGATGCTCGACATCACTAGCAGAGAGAGTGCTCGGTAGATTGAAGGATTCCACATTGATAGGAGGGGTGAAGTCGATCTTAGGAAAAGCGAGCAACTCGCTCAAAGAAGTTCGGGAGGAATGAATGAGGGGAACTCTTGGAGCAGCCATTTCTTGCTAAAGAGATTGAGAGAGCTTGAAAATTCAAAGGAAATGATATGGGTAAATGAAGATGTGAAACGGAAATGAGCCTATGAATCCTATATATAGGAGAATGAGGAAGATGGATGGTCTCCAAGTGGACCTAACGTATCGAATTAACTACAATGGATGGTCTCCAAGAGACGAATCAGGTTTACCTTTCTATTTCAAATTCCGATGCAGTTTTGCTAAATATCATATGTGGATTTGGATAAAAAGTTATCCTCAGATACTAATCTCGCCATTTAATTTTCAGAGCTTATTGAGTTAGATTGAATCAAAGCATTCAATTAATATTAATATAAAAGGGAATGTTGTATTTTAAGGTTAAAATTTTTATTTTGTAAGAGTGAAAATTTAGAAATTATTTTACTATGGGGTCACTACAAAAATTAACTAAGATAATTATTTTTGGAATTTAATAACCACAAACCTTGTAAATATAAATAAAAATCAAACAGTTCAGTAATTTAGTTATTAAGAAACTTGATAAAAATCAAAATAATTAAATTCTTTTCTCTCTCTCTATCTATCCGGCGAACACTCTTCCCATCAGAATTTTTAAACCTAAAGATCTCATAGACGAATCAGGTTTACCTTTCTATTTCAAATTTCGATGCATTTTTGCTAAATATCATGTGTAGAATTTGGATAAAAAAGTTATCTTCAGACACTAATCTCGCTCTTTAATTTTAGAGCTTATTGCGTTAGATTAAATGAAAGCATTTAATTAATATTAATATAAAAGTGAATGTTGTATTTTAAGGTTAAAATTTTTATTTTGAAAAAATGAAAATTTAGAAATTATTTTATTGTGGGGTCTGTTAAATGTAAATGAGTCACTAAATAACTTGCAGAATGGGGGGTTGAATGCAAGTGTTATCTTTTTGAACTTTTTAAACTTGAATGGAAATGAACTAAACAAACAAAAAACTATAAACTCAAAATAACTCAGATGTATGAAAGACTGAATGTAAAGACATATCAAAACTATCAATAATATAAGTGTTATATTGAAAAAGACGGGGATTTTTCCTTCCCTCAAAGGCTACAGTAACTTCTCCAATAATGGAGCTTCGAAGTTTAACACTCAGTACAAAAATTTCTATCTACAATCTATCTGAATGAAAAACTTACAAAGAAAGTAAGGCTTAGCTCAGGTTACATAGAGAAAACATTCTAAGAAAGACTGGAGCTGTGGCTTTTGTCTGCTATTGTTTACCCATGTGGTCCCAACCAAAAAGCTTTGAAAATTTGTCTTGATCTGTTAGAATATAGATATCCCAATCTTCCATTTAGATTTATGTCTTCCCAATGCAAACTTGATCCCCAAGAAGAGGTTTTGCATTAACTTCCTTTATCTTGTATCACAGCCACTGAATATTTGAATCCGCCAGATTCAGTGACACCAAGCAGGATATTCAGTGAAAGAGATTCAGCTTCTCTAAAAGAGCTTCAGGCTGAGTCTTCAGTACAATGCTCCCATGCTCTCACTGTCACTAATATTTGAGTTCACTAAATTCTAAATTCTAAGGCTGAAATACATTTGTTTGACCTAAAACACTTAACCATCATCTATACAATAATTATTTGGATATGATGATAAGACTGACTAAAGAATCTTTCACTGAAATGCTTTCATTCTTTATTTCAAGTGCTTCAGTGAAAGATACCCAGTCTTACTAAATCTATACAGGTATAAACAATTCACTGACATTACAGTATGATCATCATCACTTGGTATATCTAACAGGGTCACTGTAAAAATTAACTAAGATAATTATTTTTGGAATTTAACAACCACAAACACTGTAAATATAAATAAAAATAAAATAATTCAGTAATTTAGTTATTAAGAAACTTAATAAAAATCAAAACAATTGAATTCTTTTCTCTCTCTATATATCCGGCGAACATTGTTCGCATCAGAATTTTCAAACCTAAAGAGCTCAGAGACGAATCAAGTTTACCTTTCTATTTCAAATTTCGATACAGTTTTGCTAAATATTATGTGTGGAATTTGGATAAAAAAGTTATCCTCAGACACTAATCTCGCCGTTTAATTTTCAGAGCTTATTGAGTTCGATTAAATCAAAGCATTCAATTAATATTAATATAAAAGGGAATGTTGTATTTTAAGGTTAAAATTTTTATTTTTATAAAAATGAAAATTTAGAAATTATTTTACTATAGTTATTGTAAAAATTAACTAAGATAATTATTTTTGGATTTAATAACCACAAACCCTGTAAATATAAATAAAAATAAAATAGTTCAATAATTTAGTTATTAAGAAACTTAATAAAAAATAAAAAAAAATAAAACAATAGAATTCTCTCTCTTTCTATATCTCTGGCACACACTCTTCCCATCAAAAAATTTCAAACCTAAAGAGCTAGCAGTTTTGTTATATATCATGTGTGAAATTTGGATAAAAAAGCTATCCTCAGACACTAATCTCGCCGTTTAATTTTTAGAGAGCTTATT
>JAUEJK010426369.1:0-14083 GCA_032274865.1 Eryngium alpinum
AAATAGTGACGACGACGACGACCAAATAAGTGTGGGTTCTGCTTTAATATATAGGTATAGAGGTATAGATATATATATATATATATATAATATCAAATATAAAATAAATATTGAGAGATAAAATATTAATTAAATATCAATTCAATAACGATGCATTTGCATGTATATTATCTAAATGGATAAATATTAGGGAGTGTTAAAATGGAGAGAGAAAGGAGAATAGTGGGCGATTCTAGGTTCAAATTTGAATTTGAACAATCGAAGAAAATGCAAGATTCAGGGAGAAAGAATGGGCTCAAGGAAAAGATCAGAAGTGTTTTAGTAGCTACAAGTAAGCATTGTTGGAAGGAGCAGGTGGCTTTGGGTCTGAAAATGGGAAACCTAAAATTACTCTCAAGATCAGGGAAAATTCAAGTGAAGGGGAATGGATTGAAGTCAGTAGAAGCAGAAAAAAGCTAAAGCCAAAGGTAACTACTATATTTCTTAACAATTTGCATGATTCTGTGCGAATTGGGGATATTTGGATGTTAGCAAATAAATTCACTTGTATAAAAAACATCATTCTGCCAAATAAAAGAAACATAAATAATAAGAGATATAGACTCCTGATAATTAAAGATGAGAGTGGTGTGGAGAAAGTTATAAATGGCATCAAGGGTAAATTTCTATTCGGCAAACCTCTTGTAGCATCGAAAGCTTGGGAAAAGAGTCTAAAGGGAAAGGCGGGGTTTAACGAAATAAGAGAACAAAATTTAAAGTTTGGAGAACTGATGAATGGCATAGTCCGGAGAAATAGTTCTTTTTTTGAAAAATCGGATAGAGGGGATGTTTTGCAAACAAACAAATCCATTGAAGGAAAATGAGGTGAGGCAGGGGGTAACCTAGAAAAGGAAGTTGTGGAGGAACGGAAAAAGAAAATTGAGAACAGATGAGTTATTTTGTCAAAAAATAAGGAATTGGGGGATCTCTTTCAGCTTGTAGTAATGGGATATCCAAATGAAGATACTAATAGAATTAGAGATCTTTGAAAGGGAATGAAATTAGACTGGCTGGACTTACATCCTTTAGATAATGGGAGATGTTTAATTTGTATTGCGGACGAGGAAGTTTTTCATGATATGGAGATGAAGAACTGTGATTTCTTGTCAAAATGGTTCAGCGGTTTACATAGAGTGGATATCTATTCAACAAAGGTGGAGAGAGTTTGCCAGATTATCTATGAAGGGCTGCCGCTGGGTTATTACTCAATTGAAAACTTAAACAAAATTTTAAAGCATGTTGGTAAAATTTTAAACCATAACTTGGAGGAGATGTCATTCAACAATTTTGGAGCAATAAGGTGTGAAATTGCAACTCTATGGTTGGATCCAATTAGATTGGTTTATAAATGTTCACTTGAAGAAGAGGACGACTGCATTATTAATGTTAAGGAAATTTTTAAAATGGAAGCTACTACCTTAAAACGGGTAGGAAGTGAGAGGTTTTTTACAATTAGTGATGGCATAAAGAAAGATTCGATCTTTCAGGAGAATAATCAGGAGCATTTTGTGTCCGAAGAAATGGTGGTGCTGGAATCCTCTTTGCACCAAGTTCAAATTTCTTCAGGATCAAAAGAAGATTCAAGGGATCGATCTCGTATTGCTTTACTGGAGTTGGAAAGAAAAGAAAAAGAAGGTATGGAGGGAAAGTTGAGCAGAGAACTGTCATCTCTAAAAAAACAGTTCTTAAAGAAAAAAGAAGATTGATACGATTTAAAAGATCAAATGGAACAAAGTCTATTATCAAAGGAAGAGTGGATGGTCATCTCTACCCAAATTGAGAATGAGCTTTGCAACTTGATGTTAAAAACAAGATTAAAATCAAATCGTGGGAGACCAAGAAAAGGGAAAAGAGGGGAAGGCAATCCCTTCTACCTCAAGCCAAAAATAGGAAAAATAATACAAGAAAGCAGAAGAAAAAGATTCAAGGGGTTCGCTTAGAAGACAATGTGAATGATATGTTGAAGGTGGGGGAGAGTTTGGGTTTACAAGTCATTGATAAGGACAAAATCATCCAAAACTTCAGCAGCTAAAGGAAGACTTTCAAGTTAAAAAGAAAATTCATAGTTGAATGGATATAAAAATACTATCTTGGAATATCAGGGGATGTGGTTCTATTGTCAATAGAAGAAACTTAAAGAATTTGATAAGAAAACATAAACATGCAATTATCTGCCTGCAAGAGACAAAGACAACCATTTGGGACATCAGTTTAAATGACTTCATCTGGAGTAATATCAGTAATGATTGGGTGATAAGTGAGGCGCAAGGTTCTTCTGGAGGACTTTTATTATCTTGGCAGAAAGAAGTGTTAAAAGTGGACAAAATCAGGAGAGAAAAAGAACTAGATTGGAGTGAGATTCACATTGATTGAAGGAAATGACACTTTCAGTTGCTATAATGTTTATGGGCCACAATCATTACAAGAAAAATATATTTTCTTCAGTCAGTTGGAGGAAGATTTGAAGTTTTGGGATTCAATTCCATCCTGTTTAATAGGAGACTGGAATGTGGTAACGTCTAAGGAGGAAAGGCTACATTGCAAGTTTGCATCAAGGTCAACTTCCGTATTTAACACATTTATTGATAATACTGGACTTTTGGATTTAGGTATGGTCAAATATTGTTACACATGGATAGGTTGTAATAACAAAAAGAGCAGACTAGATAGAGCTTTGGTGAATGAGTTATGGATAAATTATAAAGCTTTGAGTGTTTTTGGGTTCGATAGATTGCATTCGGATCACAGGGTGTTGATTCTAAAACCTGATGAGTGAGATTGGGGGCCAAAGCCGATAATTTTTTTTTATCATTGGTTCGAAAGAGAAGGTGTAGATGACTGGTTAAATTCCTTTTTCAAAAATTATGTCAAGAAAACAGGGAAGAGGATGAATTTCATTGGGTTATTCAGAGACCTGAGGTTGAGTCTGAAGGACTGGTTTTTCAAAGGGAAGGAATTCCTGTAACAGAAAATAGACCAACTGGAAGTGGACCTCTGCTCATCAGAAGAAAACGAAGTGAATGAGGAAAAGAGAAAACGTCTAGAAGAACTTTATAAAATAAGGAATGAATCTCTTAGACAAAAATCGAGGGTGAACTGAATCTTAAAGGGAGACAAAAATACAAGATACTTCCATGCTGCACTCAAAAAGAGAATTATCAGAAATAATATTAAAGTTCTGAGATGGAAAGAAAAGATGATCTCTCAACCTGAGCAAATAAAGGATTTTGAATTGGGAAATTTATCTATTTTAAATTGGGAAATTTAAAATTTAAGCAGATTTTGGACGAGGAGAAGGAGTCATTAGAAGTGGAATTTTCGTCAGATGAAATTAGACATGCCATGTTAAGTTGTGAGATCTCAAAGGCCTCGGGACCAGACAGAATCAATTTCAAGCTCATAAGGAAATGTTGGAATCACATTCAGGAAGAGGTGATTAATCTCTTTCGCAATTTTGATGAAAATGGCTTTTTTTCAGAAGATATGAATTCATCCTTCATTGCTTTAATTCTTAAAAAAATTGCAGCAAAAGAAATCTCTGATTACAGGCCAATCAGCCTTTTAAATTATGTTTACAAAATTCTTGCAAAAACTTTGACTTTAAGACTAAAAACAGTCATGGAGAAACTGATTTCGGAGGAGCAATCTGCTTTTGTGAAGGGGAGAAGTATTGCTAATAACATTCTGATGGTAAGTGAAACTGTTGACTGGAATCGAAGGAAGAAAAGAAAGGCAGTAATTTTAAAGCTGGACTTTCAGAAAGCTTTCGACACGGTTAATTGGGATTTTCTTGTTGATGTTCTTGCGAAAATGAACTTTGGTCAAAAATGGATTGGTTGGATACGGACGTGCCTTTCTACTGCTAAAATTTCTGTTCTTGTGAATGGAGCACCCACAAAAGAATTTAAGCCTTATAGAGGTTTAAGGCAAGGGGATCCTCTATCGTCATTACTCTTTGATTTGGTGGGAGAAGTGTTTAGTACTTTTGTAAAGAAGGCGGAACTTTTGGGATTCTTCAAAGGGTTGGTGTTCAGTAAAAACTATATAATCTCTCATCTTCAATATGCGGATGACACCATTCTTTTTCTGGAAGCCGAGAAAATTTTCTTAATTGGTATCAAGAAGGTGTTAGAATGCTTCCAATTTACGTCTGGCCTAAAAATAAATTTTGAATTCTATTTTCTCTTTTGGAGTTTCAGATGTGGTCTCAAATAAATGGAGGGACATCCTAAACTGTAGACGAGGTCATCTTCCTTTTTCTTACCTGGGATTCAACATTGGATCTAGATGGAAAAAGAAAAGCTCCTGGGATCCCTTGTTAGATAGAGTTAAATCAAGCTTAAATAAGTGGAATAGAAAAAGCTTATCAGTGGCTGGAAGATCAGTTTTGATCCAAACCACCCTAAACAGCCTTCCAATCTACTGGATGTCACTCCTTTACACTCCGGTTCTGGTGGAAAATCATATGGAAAAGCTTAGGAGGGATTTCTTCTTGGGGCAGGAGGATCATTCAAGGAAATGACACTCTTTATCTTGGAAGAAAATTTGTGCGAGGAAAGACTCAGGTGGCTTATCTCTGGGAAGTTTAAGAAATAGAAATATTTCACTATTGGCAAAGTGACAATATTTATGGAATCTTAAAAAACAAAGTCTTCGGAAGAGAGTCATTCTGGGAATTTATAGAAGCAGATTTAACTTAGCAGAGAATGAATGGCCTTCAAATAAAGATCTCTCTTATATAATGAGAAGCATCAAGAGAGTAATGGATAAAGAAGAAGTGGCAGCTTTAATTTCAAAGGAGAAATTCAAAATGGAAAGTGGGAAATGGGGAGTCAATTGATTTCTGGTCAGATTTGTGGTTTGAAGGGGGGATTACTGAGAAGATGCTATAAAAGATACTAGAATTTATGCATGTTCAAAAATATTTCCTTAAAAGAAATGTTAGGAAAAATGGAGAAAATGAAAACTGGGGGATGTGTAATATATATGGAGGAGAAGTTTAGGGCCCAGTGAAGAAGTAGAAGCAATGTCTTTTTGGGAAGTGTTATCAAAGGTGAGATTGAATGTTTGGTGTGACACCCTAATATGGACTCCAACTCACCTCGAGAGATTTTTATGGTAGATTAGAAGTTCTAGGCTATGACAGTAAATGGAAAAACATTTGGGGATGTGGCTGCCTCACAAAAATAAAGATTTTCCTATGGAAATTGGGAAATGGTGTTCTTCCAGATAATTCTGTGCTAAATGATAGATGAATTCCCTTGCCTCTTGGTTCATTGTGTATATGATGCAAGTCTGGAGAGGAGACTATAAGGCATTATTTTTTTGATTATGAACCAGCTAGATGGATGAGATCATGTCTTATGGAATGGTGGGGAATTAAGGTTTGTTCGTGGTCCGATAAAACTATTTTACCTTGGTCATGGATGCTAACATGTAAGAAAAATTGGGTCTCAAATGGATGAAATGAATGCTTAGCTTCAGGCTTGTGGAAGATATGGTTATCAATGAATGAATTTGTTTTCAGGGGAAAACAAATAAATTAAGAAGAGATTAAGTTTGTGATAAAAAGAAGATCCACAGGCTAGAAGCTTCAGGTTGGATTCTGATAGATGATAAGGAGAGTTGGTGGAAAAATCCAAAGAAGGTTTGTGAGGACAAAAATAAAAAAGAGAGTTTGGATTTTAACAATGTTTTAAACAGAATTGACTGCTGGAAAGTATGTACAGATGGTGCTTGGACCGCAAATTTAGTTCACCTTAACAAAGCTACAATTGAAGGATTTTTGTTGAATGAAAAAGGGAAGTTGATCTTCATATTCTCCATGCCTATTTCAGTTATATCTGCTGAGGATGCAAAAAGAGAAGCTGTGTTATTTGCTATGAAAGAATTATGCAAAAGAGACATATTGGTGCAAAATCCAATTAAATGGTTTTTGGACTCTAAAGAGGTTTTAAACTGGATTTTGCTTCTTCAAAACCCTTTTGCGCCTGCAACTGATAAAAGCTCAGGGTTGGTAAAGAATTTATTTAAAAAATTCAAGTGTGATTTTTATTGGATTAATAGTAGACTAAATAAAAGAGCTCATACCTTAGCCCAACAAGGACTAAATCGAATAAGGCCTGCTTATGGATGGTTGGATTAATTGTTTTACGTATCTTGGGGGGAGTTATAAGGTCTCTATGTTTGGGTGTTTTTGTGGTTATATCTTCATATCTTGTGATACAGTTTTTAAGTGGGTTGAGCTAACCAAATGCAAGGGTTGTAATAATTACTATGTTTGGGAGGCAGCCATTGCCGATTTGCAAGAACAACAAAAGCAGCATGCAGAGGCTCATCCTTGGGGTGTTCATAATAATATTCAATGAGGTGATGAATTAGCTCAGGAGGGTCAAATGGAAGGGGGGCAAGGAGCTATAAACCAAGGGAGGAAATCATAATGGCAACATGGGAAACATGTCTGGTGCTGAGTTGAGGGATGAAACCATGGGGGATGAAAACATGGAGGATATTCAAGAAGAAGAAGATGGAGTAGGCGATGAAAATTGATCATTAGTGGGCTGCTTAGTTTATGGATAGTTCTTTTGTTTTCAGTTTGGTAGTTCTTTTGGACCTGCTCTTGTCTAGTTAAGCTAGTTGGGTCATGTGCTGGTTTAGGCTTTGTTTAGTTCTGGACTCATTTATCTTTTGTTTCTAATGAATTTGGCCTTCCAAAAAAAATATTATAAATGGATAATTAATTATTAAATAAAAAGATTTAATAAATAATATTAATTTATAAAAAATAATATACATAATTACAAGTAAATTAAATAATATATATAATATAAAATGGTAATTATTTATTTTTAATCTTCAAAAATATAAAATTTAATAAAAATTTAATAAATATATCTAAATAAATTATTTTGTATAAAATAATAAAAATTTAAAATATATTATTATATTGTTATTAAATAAAATATTAATAAAGACCCGTGTTTTGCACGGAATTGAAAACTAGTATCAAATAATACGTTTATTAATGTTTAATTTTGAATTACCAAAGAGAAAAGAAATCTCTCTATTTATTTATCTATCAAAACTATATTATCTTATTTATTTAAAGATTCTTTTGTAAAATTTTGCTTAAAAAAAATTTTTATCGTAGAATTCTCACATTCAGATTACTGGTCTTCCTATGTTTCGCAAACGAGTGGATTATTCATGGCACTTTTTATACCGGATATAATTTAAGTATACTTTTTAAAAATTAATTATATTAACTCTAACAAATTATCTCTTTAAATTCTAAAATTTAGTCTTTATCTGCTATATATTTGAATAATAAAACATAATTTTTTTCATGCTAAAAGAACGAAATTAGTATATAATAACAAACTTTGGTTAGTTGATAAAATATATTAACAAAAATATAAAATAATAATAATAATAATTAAACACCAAAGTTATTTTACATGGACAATCAAAAATTTTGTGATACGCAGTAGAATTTATTGTCAATAATTTTTATTAACCTATGTGATAATGACGTGGACAAATTTTTGAACTACAAATAAAAATAAAAATAATTTATATTCATTTTTTCAAATAAGTATATTAAAATACATATTTTATTTTTTTAATTAAACCTTATATGGACTTCTATAGTTAGAGTAAAATCTTATTCCTAAATTACATGTATTCTCCTTATACAAAACTCCTTGCGATATTGATGTGTGTGATGTGTGTGAGAATATTGTTTAGAGTTGTCAATGTTTTGACCGATAGTTAAAATATTATTTTTTTACTAAAAACTATCCCACATTTTGTGGGATTTCAAACCCTAGAGTTTTGGGCAAGCCCCTAATCCAAAAGTCAGATTAAATTAAAATTTAATTATTATTTTTTAATAAGGAACCCTACTGATAAGTGTGAGTGTGTCAAGGTTTGATCCCTGATCGTTATTTTAGTTTACATTTCCACTTACCAGTAATTAAATCTTAAAATAAAATAAGGAGAGGAAAAATGAGCGTGAATAGATAATATAGGTCAATTGTATTCTATAAAATTTTAAGTTACTTTAGATTCAAAAAAATTATATTGTTCGTTTGTGTAAAACTTTTAAACTTTTTTGACACGTAAATCGATTTATTAGTTCGGCTAAATCCAAACCATATATCATTACTGATGTTCTTTTATGCCTTTTTTGTGCAACTGTAGTACATTTGCTGTATATATTTGGAAATTGGAATTAAACACCTATTCCGTCTGACTACCAGCTAAAAAACATATGATATGTGTCCGTGTGTGGTGTCTAGTTTTCCTTTTCTAATTTTTTTTCTTAGGCAAATAGCTTTTACATTGACCATCGCACATGCATTAGTCTTCAAGTAAAAATAGAACATTAATTTAATGTAAGAGCAAATAAACAAAGCAAGGAGGATCATAAAGTTATAAATATGCTACTTGAATTTTCTACCAAGTAAAATCCCCCAACTAGTTATGCTTCAGCAATGCAAAACTTCAAGAAAAAAGTAACACAAAGTACAAATATATTTCTAGGTAACACAAATTAGATAAATAAATGACTGTCTGCATCTATTTATTTCGGAAACATGTTTTTCAATAACTCAGACAAACCCACATCAACATATGCTGATGTTGCAGATGTGGAATTTAGCCCTCCAAGACGAGTTGAGTCCATTTCATCCCTTCTTCCTACAGCAACATCATTTGTAAGGTCCTGAAAAAGAAATATAATATATTAGTTTCAATTCAATTTCCTAAATTACAATGATGAATAGGATCATTCATTCAGCTATAACAATACCCTGGTAGCTTCGACAGGCGGCTCTGAAGAAGTTGGCAGTCTTCTCTGGCTGTAACATAAATGCACATTAATATGTCATAATCAACTACAGTACTACACAGCTACCTAAATCAACAGATGAGATATACACCTTGCAAAACTTACAGTATCATAACACCAATTCATCTAAAGATTCTGATATATTCTAATAACCCAGAGGAGATAAGTTTCAGTATGAAGACAACACTAGTTCCAAGAGACTTACTTAGGATTGCATGCAGATGCCATTGTAAAAGTTGTCTGTCCCAGAACGTTATCATACTCAACATTTACAGGATCCTTGCCACCCCTGCGCTGACTAGTCCCAATAATCGGCAGTAAATTCAATGGCTGAGACTCATGCATACTGGTGATGTCATCGCCCGCCAATTCATTTCCAATTATCGGTATTTTTGGGAATAAACATTGTGCACTCTCCGTTGGTGCTTGTTGGGAACTGCCAGCTCCCTGACTGCTTAGTCCTGCTAGAATACCCAACCCAGTTTCCAGTGATCGCTGAAAATCAATTCAATCAGATTCTATATGCATTATTATGTTATGAGCACCTTAAACTACAAAATTCCAAATTTCATCATATAATAATACCTCTCCGGAGGATTCCGCTCCTTCGGCTTTGTTTGTCATTCTGGAGCAAAATGTAGGCCAGAATAATTCCCACCATTCTGCTAACAGGCCATCGTCTGATTCCACCACTAAAGCAAAAGAACATATAAAATTAATAAATCAAAATATATTTATTTATCGATTTCATCTTTTTTTTCCTTCCCATATTTTCTCAATTTTCACGACAGGGTATTCACAAACAAATTGCACTTACACCCAATTGTATAGTGTTTCATGCAGAATATATGAACGACTTGACAATAAAAACAATAGTTCACATACAAACTTGGCAGGGACTATTGAAATAAGATGTTTTATGTTTTCGTTAAAAATTAAATAAAGGAGTCAGCTCCAGTTCAACATCTACGATTTAATTTATCAATTTATTGACCTTACTTATAAGAACACTAATAAAAAATTCAATATTAAATAAATATCAAAATTAATAAATAATTACCAATATACTAGTATTAATATTATAAGAAACGATCATCAGTTTAAAAATCAAGAAGTGAACAATCAAAAGCAAAAACCAACAAAAATAATATAAGTATTAGAAAATTTGAACAATTGATCACTTTCATATATGTAGATTTATTTCATTTGAAAACAAAATAATACATTTTCTGATGATATATATTAAGTCTATTATATAAAATTGAATTTACATATTGAACCATTTAATATTCGGATCAATTCTAAACTATATTTCAACAAAGTTGTAAGCAAAATACTCGGAACTACATATTTTCTTATAAGTATTACTTTTATTTTCCTCCCCGGTACATTAATAAGCTATTTCCGTGTTACAAAACAAAAATGAGAACTAAATCAATAAAATTTAGATTAGCAAAGACATTGTAAGATTAAATTAAATATATAAATCCATTCTTCGTTAATAAATATATTCATTCAAAAGCTAAAGAAATAAATTAAGGAATGAATGAACCACTTACATTCAAACATTTCAATGTTTGCCTCTTTGGCGAACACCTCAGCAACTTCATGTAGATTCTTCTTTTTCATATGATTATAAATATAGAGTTGAAGCCTGAAAATTCCCAAAATGAAAAAAAAAATACTACACAATTACGAAATAAAAAATAAAATAATTATCCCAAGCCCTAAGCATAACTTAATACAAGAGAAAACAAAAGTACAACTCACATTTTCTCTGAATCCCACTTTTTCTCGGATGCATTTTTCTTTTTGTCCTGATCTTTTCCAAAAGCCATTTTCTTGAAAGAAATTACAACCTTCGATTCACAAGGTTGAAAAATAAACACAAGATAAGACACAAGGAAGAGTACCAAAACAAAATTAATTTAACAATCAAATAACAATTAGATAAAGCAAAAAAAATAGAAGGAGAGTTGGAATCAAAAGCAGGTATTAATGTTCGAATACCTTAAGAAATCACAGAGAAGATACAGAGTTAGCTTAAACAATAAGAAGGTAAATATGAACAAAAATAAAATAAGAAAATTTATACATAACAAATCTTAATTAAATGCGGGCGTATCTCTAGTAAAGTATGATATAATACAACTGTATCCAAAACGTAACCGTAGAAAAAATAACAAAAGGACAACAACAATTTATTGAGAGAGACCATGTTAAGATGAGAAAATATAGAATACATTTCATACTTTTATATTTTTAAAACGGATACTGGATTCTGTATTGTTTATTATTTTATCAAAGTAATACTCTTAATGGACATACATATGTATTTAATATAATAAAAAGTTGATTTGAATATTACTACCGAATCCGTCGTTATTTTAGTATAATCTACAAAAATTATGACAATTTGATTGTCAATATTATAATGGACCGCATATAATCTATGGCCAGATACTATATACAATAATAGCAGACTTAAAGTCTACAATAACTGTCTAAATGTGGATTTTTATTATCTCTAATAATTGCTAAAGATATTATATTATTATACATTATGTATTTATCTTTATATATGATAAACCATTCAACTACCTCCAAGAAAAGACATTAATAACATTCATTATATTCGAGTACTAAGCTGAAAATTTGAGTATTTTAATGGAAAAATAAACTGAAGCATCACTAAACTATTGCCCGTTTCTAGAGTTTAGTCATTAGAATAGAAAATATCGTGATATCATCACTAAACTATTTTTTTTTCATTTTTGATACTTCTATCTAGAAAAAGTTAACACCGTAATGTCGTAATTTCATCTCTAAACTATTTAGCAGCTAACATGACAATCTGACGTGACAATGATAAAACAATAATTAGATAATTTCGGGTTGACATCACTAAACTATTTTCTATTTCTGAATTTAGTCACCAAACTATAAAATTTCATAATTTTATCAGAAAAATTATGTACCATGTACAAAATATTTAGCAAATTTTATGTTAAATAGGATACATGACTATATTCTTTATCACCATTTCAAGAGTAATGAGACTTATGCAAAAAGTTTGAATTGCAGTTAGCAAATCAACTTGCTTGATTCTATCAAAGAGATTTATAGTCTTCTTGAAGAAGATATGAATTCTATTAAGTACAATATATCCTGGTTTGATACTGATTAATGTCTCCATATCCTGCTCAGTTTGTTTATAATCTTTATACATAGAAATAGAAATGTTACACTTACAGATAATGTGCTACATAGTTTTTGTGATGAAACTACAAAACATTATTATTTAGTGACTAGACGCAGAAATAGACAATAGTTTAGTGATGCTAAAACTAATTTATCCGATTATTTCTTATGTTGTTGCCACATCAGCATATACTATATTTTGAACAGAAATATCAAAAACCAAAAGAAAAATAGTTTAGTGACGAAATTACGAGATTTTATATTTTAGTGACTAAAGTCAAAAATGGGTAATAGTTCAGTGATGTTTCAATTTAAATTTTCTATTTTAATAATCATAACATTGATGGAAAAAAGGTAGGCACTTACCATATTGATTATTAATTTATTATATAATAACAAACAAGATAGTAGATCGTGCATTATATATTTTATTATCCGAATATCAATACAATATATATTAATATCCTTAATTTATAACTAGTCTTGTCCATATAAATTGTATCAATTATGTATATAAATTTGATATCACAACATAAACAATTTGTAAAATATATTCATATTATACTAAAAATAATATTTTTAATATTTATACTTATAACAAAAATAATACTTTATGTATACTTAAGAAAATAATATTAGTATATAATTACAATATACGCAAAAAATAATTGTCTCTGTCACTAGTTATATGTGACGATTTCTTCTTGGTAAAATAGATTTTTTTGTCACTCAACTCTCAAGGTTGTTAGAAGTTTATCACTCAGCTACTAACTATTTTAATGTTACAATTGATATGTGTTGGTTAGAAATTAATCATTTTGTTAGGGTTTTTACAATTTCCGTTAAACGTAGATTAGGATTTTGATATGACATTGGTACTTAAATATATTATATATTTTACTAATCTGCTAATTACATCCTAAAATTACGTATTCCAATTTGATAACAGCGATCATATTGAATTGAGAATCTATATAATTAGGGTTCATCTTCTTCAATTGATTCTAACGTCATGCTTAATGGAGTATGATAGGTCCGATATTCGGGTTAATTAATCTAGAAGGGAGGTTGAATAGATTAATGACTAATTAAAAATTAGTTGGCCCTTTTTGAATTTATCTTTACCAGATAAGTCCTTTAAAAACTTATGATCTCAAGAGTTTTTTAATCGATTGGCCAGATCAGCTCGTGGACCCGAAGATCACTTAAAAACCTTGTCACTAGACATCAATGTTAACGGTCAAGAGAGGGCTATGCACACACTCCTAAGACACCAAAAATCCGAATGCAATTCGAGATTAAGAGTTTTTGAATTTCCTACTTTGTGAGCAGCTAAGTTAATTTGCGGAAGTAAAAGACAAAGTAGGAAATAAAAGTAAAGGCACAAGAGATTTATCCTGGTTCGCGAACTTATATCAATCCGATATAAGCCCCCTCGTCCAGTCCCCAGCTTCCTCTCCAGAAACCGAGATTTAACCACTAAACATTTGTATTACACTCATTTATACCGGTGGAGACACCTTTTACAAAGCTACTCAGTAAATCTTGGACAGCTGACTTCCCGTCGCTTCCTCAACCTCGTAGTCTTTAGTGGTTGTTACTCCGTTAATCTTGGACAGCCGACTTCCCGCCGCTTCCTCAACTTCGTAGTCTTCAGTTGCTACCAAGCGGTACTGGACAGAGACTTCATGCATCTTCCTATCCTTGTAGACTTTAGTTGCTACCACGGGGTACCGGACAGAGACTTCCCGCCTCTTCCTAGCCGTGTAGACTTTGGGTAATGCTATGTTGGTCTGTTGGACAAAGACTTACCGCCTTTTCCTCAACCTTGTAGACTTGTTGTGCTATTTGGGGTACCGGACAGAGACTTCCCTCCTCTTCCTAGCCGAATAGACTTTCCAGTTCGTACTTAGTGTATTGGACAAAGACTTCCCGCCTTTTCCTCAACTTCGCAGAGACTGTTGTAGCTACTTGAACTTCTCAAAGAGACTG